>JASAMV010008029.1:0-124387 GCA_030248065.1 Rhynchonema sp. JSB1_4 | reverse complement strand
TAAAAACAAAATAGCAAAAAAAGAAACAAAGAAACGCCACCAACGAACTTTCCGAATCGGTTTTCGTGTAGACCTCCTCCGAATAGGGTGAGATCCCGCCACTGGACTCCGTCGCTACCCGCACGCGCCAATCGGCTCCCGGTTTCGAATCGGCTCGATGTTCAATTCTGAAGTCGCGTTGTTGCGATGGAACGCGAATTCGAACAGGTTCCGACCCGGCGGTTCCAACGATCACGTATGATACACGATCACAATTCCACGTTGATCGGGGTGGGGGCTGAAATAGAAATATTTCCGTTTCGTTTGCACTGGAGTGTGAGATTGCTGACTTTATCCGTTCTTTGGACAGGTTCTTGCTGGTACACCCGTAAAAGAGTGTTCATTTTACATACAAATAGCCCTGGCGATGACCTAGTGCACCCGTCAGTGAAAACAGGTCGAAATGGGAGGCCAAAAACACCCAGTACAACTCATATCGTGAACGTCCTGCCTCAATCACTTTACAATTAGTCAAACATTATCCGAGGTCATCACCAACCGTCCATTGAAAGTACACCACTCTTGCACCCTCGTTCCGTAGTTCAACATTTGTGGGTGGTCGTTCTGGGGCCTGACACTGTGTGGTCACTGCCACCGCACCAGATGTATGCACGACCATGCGGGATCGGTCGAGAATCTTGATGCGCACGAAATATCTACGAAAAAAGTTTTTTTGTCAAATATTGGCTGAAAAAATTGTTCATTTATGTAGAAGAACCACTAAGCGTGAAGCGCTTGAGGCACTGTTTCTCGCTGTTGCACTGATGTGCGTCAACCACCTTACAATTGGTTTGGAAAACTCATTCAACCTTTGATTGCCCTCCAGCCCATAGACTGCGGTCTCGTATCTGGACAGTGCCGGTTTGATCGGGATCAAATCCCCAGTGCTGCGCCACTCTCCATCCTTGTCGCTGCGCACATCGATCTGGAAGAGTGTAGAAAAAATGGGGACTAGCGTTATTGTTTCAATAAATCAAGTTGACGAAATTGGTTGTTCTTTTTTATGCGCCATCGTTAGTGCTTTCTTGTCAGGGTTGTGAATTTTAGTGGGGAATCGAATATCGCCGCATAATGCTCACATGACGAAGTTACTATCACTTCCATTAATTCTGACCCCTCAGACCGGTGCCGTAAAAGTTTGTAAACTGACGGAATGTGAAATTTTACCTGAAAGCAGCACAGATGCCTGAGATCGCCCGACACGCCCCATTTCAGCTGAACGATTCCGCCACGTTGCGTAACATCGAGACCTTCGATGGTCGGATTGAGACTCCCTGAAAATTCAGGGCCAATTGTGATTGAAAATTATTCTACTACTCCGGATGCTTGTTTGGCTAATTCTAGGACCGTTGACACAGCTTCACACGCACGCTGAGCTAATCTTTGCCCTGCATCAGCGACTGTGCGCCACCAAGCGCACCCATCTGTCAACCGCCTTGCAATAATCTTGTCTGTTATAATGTGTAGGTAATGTCAAGTAATGTGGGGAGACATTATTGCATATATACACACATGACGGCAAGCGGTTTTCATTCCAAGCTCGACATTCACAAACGGACGCTCAAACACGGAAAGTGAAAACAAAAACGATAGTCTACAACCAAGCAAAGGGTGGCCCAAAAGTACAGTTGAACAGCCAAAACGCAAAATGCCTTTTCCGGTGGAGACGGTTTTCCAAGCGGCCGGGCCGAGAAATCCTTCTTTGGTGCCCGCAGCGACGGACACATTGTACAGGGTGTCCACTTTCAACCCTGTAATCGTGTATGTCAGGATGTTGCCGGCCACTTTGAACAGTTCTGAATGTCCCACTTTGACTTCGGAGTCCTCTGAGCTCAGAATGTTGGCCTCAATCTGAAAATCAGGCAAAACATTGGCCCATCAAATGCTAATCGGAACGAGAGTTTCAGGTTTTCTGTGATCCAGTTCCTACACAATACGTGGCAATCTGCTATAGATACACAATGCAGGTGGTAAACCCACCCTGGTAATGTAAAAATTTGAAACATCAGAAAGCAATTGACGTCTTAGTCAAAGATATAGAACGTTTTATGGCTCATTTTCGCTAACAGTTTTTAAAATTTTTATCACACATGAGCACTATATCATGCGCAACCGCAGTGAATGACTGAAGCAAATTCTCACCCACCCTGTAATGGTCGACAGGCACTTGATCGAAAAGAGGCGGCAGCCAGGTCAACGTTATGATGGTCGGCGTTTTGAATTCAACTTGAAGTCCGTTGGGCGCCACCGGGATATTTGGCCGTTCTATGGACATTGGGCAAAATTGAGGAAAAGTTCAACAAGCGGGAAGTTTTTGAAATTGAAACCAAGATAATTATCACACGGGGTTAGGTAATATACTTGCCTAAGGGACACAACTGAAAAACATTGTTGGGTGGTGTGCGTGGAATCTACAGGGTTGCTCAAAATTGCACAACAAGCCGCCGTTGTCACTCCGGTATTAGCGCATGGAAAATATGATTGAAACAAATTATGATAGGCAAGAAATACCGTGCTCGAAAGATATGGGCGAGATATTCTGGTTTATTTGTTTTCTCCAACTAACCAGCTTCGACCAGAATAAAGAACAGCGGATTTCCGGCTTGTGTCCACTCTCCGTTGGTCAGTTGATAAACGACCTAAATTTTTATTTAACTTAGAACATTTGAACAAATTTACAGTTACACAGCACACAGCAGTCAAACAGTCTACAGTAACCCAAACCTGTCCGGTGTACTGCAGTCCTCGCTTGAAACTGCTCAAGTCGTAACAGGAGTCACGTCCAGAAGCACCAATGCCACTGGGACATTGGAAATAGGTCGCCGGTTGCTCAACACGCACCCAGTCGCGTTGGTTAGCCAATTTGTAGGACAGTCTGTAGTTTTTCATGATCAGTTACAGCACATTTCCCAGAAAGGGGTAACTGCACTAGTGTCACGCGGGTGTACGATAAATTTGCGTGCAGCGTACATAACAGGCAGCATTTTGTGACTTTCCCAAGCCCAAGCCCCGCACTAGGTCACACGCGTGCGGGTGCGTGCGATAGTTAAGCAAAAGGTCGATAATTCTTAAGCACGGGCACGCAAATTAATCGTACACCCGCGTGCGCAGTAGTGCAGCTACCCTTTCCTGGAAATGTACTGTAGTTGAAACATTAGTTTTGCAAGGCACAGAACAAGCCTGTCGTGATGCTGCGTTACCCCCAATGAGACGACGAAAATCAACACCCGCACCCAGCAAGTACAGACCCCCCTCCTTGCATGCAGCAGTGCCCATGTCCATATCTCCAGTTTCGTTCAGATTTGATTTTTAAATCCATTTTTAGGATTAATCTGAGCCAATTGCCAAAACAAACAAAGACACGCGCACTCTAGTTATCCAAGTTCGAATGTTAATGGTTTCAATTTCGCCAAGCAAATAAAGTTGTAAAGTACAGTGATCTGTGTACAAAGTCACTGACCCTGTATGCACCCATACACCGCGCGCCAAACCTGATGGCACAGCGGGTGGGTGGGAAATTTATTCTAGAACTGTAAAACTGTGAATGAGAAAATGTTTGGTTAAAACGTATTTTGGAATCCTAATAAAACTGTAATGAGCTGAAATTACACTTTCAAGGAGCAAATGAAGATTAATCGTCGAATGGCAAAAACGGTCACAGACTATACCAGTGATATGTAACTTTGTATTGTACACATTGCACTGATGATGCACCGTTTTTTATATATTACACTGTATTCTTTATATTTTTTATAATTGTGGGAACGACAAATAACGGATCCCGATTATGTCACCGAGGCTGTGCCATGGCAAGATGTTTCACGCAAACACCATTACCTGAACTTGACTATATTGCCCTGATGTTCGTCTAACGGGGTCCAAGCCAAGTAGGATCGAGGCGTCGACAGAATAACTCGAAGATTGTATGCACCGCTGCCGCCTTGGCCTGAAAAGTACTGTATGAGAGCAATAAGATCTGCTTTCACCTCTGTTCCCAGTCAAGTGACTGTGGGCTATTTGGTGCGTTTGCACTACTGAGGATGCCTGTTGCACCCACATTAGTGAAAACATACGACGAAATGGGCAAAAATGACAGCTTGTAGACAAGCCGTAATTTCATGGTTGGGTATAGCAACGTGCATTGCACTGGTACTGCACGGAAGACACTCGAAAAATTTTGTAGTATTACGGACAAAAAAGTCACAGGGTGATATTTTCGAAACGGTGTAAAGGTCAGTTGGGTGTAAAGGTCGGTGGAAAGCTCGGTCGACAGCTCAGTGTAATAGACCTCGGTGTAAACTTGAAACATTTCACGTTAATAACAGGCAATGTTTCACGTTTACACCGAGCTACGCCGACCGAGCTTTCGACCGAACTTTACACCGACGTTTACGCCCAACTGACCTTTACACCGTTTCGAAAATTCCACTCACAGACCGAGGCTAATGTTTATACAGTAATAACTCAATAATAAAAATAGCAACAAACTCGACTCCATGTTGCCGACGAGATGTTGATGCGCGGTGTCTGATTGCGGCTGTTTGGTCACTGCCTGCACCGCCTGACTCCACGGACCCACGCCGGCTCGGGTGCGCGATCGAATCCTCAATGCGTACCGACTCGCAGGCGTCAGGCCATCGACCGACGCCCGGGATCCGGTGGCGACACGAGGCTGCGTCGACGCCTCGGTCTCCGTGTCCACGTTCCAGCACTGTGATGTTTCATGAGCGGGTTATGATAATCAGTGAAACTGTCTGCTTGTGTTCATGCTAATTGCTAGGAGCAGTAAAAATAACCAGACACGAACCAAGTATTCGAACGCCTCAATCGGCCCAAATGATTCGTCACAGTTCGGTCGTGTCCATTGAAACGTGATCGTTCGGTCCGTCACGTATTCAACGCGCAGATTGGGCGGCACACCGGCTTGACCTGTAATGCGTGTTCGGTTGGGTATTCAATACTAGATGAACTTGGGTCACAGTCTTTCGACGTGTTTTCGCAACCGACCGGTGTACCAGTACGAATCACAAGCGACGACTAACGGGATCGCAAAAAAAAATGGTCAATGAAAGCGGATCAAATTGTGCTAAGACTATAGCTAAAAAAATCGCCGTTTAGTCTTTCATCCCCGGATGCCAGTCCGATCTTTGTGCCTGTCTGTCCGCTACTATACATTTCATTCCCTTATGTACCTATGTAGTTATGTATCTGTGTACCTGAGCACGATCCCTGCGCGCCTTCGCCGACCGAGAATTCGGCCGTTTTCGCCACCGTTTCGCCGCGGGCGTCGACAATCAGAACGCGCAATTCATAGAACACTCGGTCGTCAAGGCCGTCGATCGATAATTCGTACTTGGACTGACCGGCTCGAAATGGGATACGATCGCCGTAACGACCCCATCTGAAAGTGTATTTCTTTGAAACATCAACAAAGCAAACACCCTGTTTCGCTGTGGGTTTTGGCATGTACAATCCGCACCTTTTGATGTCAGATGTGACCCTTCCTACGGCGAAACGTTTTTCACGTGTGGTAAATGGTGATAGGCAGTCTGGTCGCTGATTAGCCGCCCAGAGGATACCGCGTTACTGAAGTATTCTGCCGAAAATACCGATCAAGTCACTAAACATGAGCTCCTTCATTTTGCGAGTTTCATGAGAAATGCATGATAACAATTGACTGTGTGTACAGCACCCATGTATTAGTTAGCTTACTAACATACTAAGTTTCATCACTTACTCAGTCTCATTCGGCATTTTGTATTCAACTATAAAGTACTGAACATCGCGCGACGCAAACAGTGTCCCAGTAGTGTCCCAGTAGACCATGAATTTGCCAATACCGCTCTTGCTCACCGCCGGCTTGCTTGTCCACATCGTGCTCTCCTGTAAACAACGCACAGGTCATACGGACAGTTAACGTTAAGACAAATGCATTGGAAATGAAAAATGTAAACAGTTGCTGACTTGGTGATTTTTTGACTTCACACCGGTGTCGGCCATGTGATTTTGATTATTTCGATTTTCGAAGTTTACTGATGGCAGTGATCGGCGCAAAGCTTATTTTTACTATGTACCTAAGAACTTTACGTCATCCATGACTAATCTACGCAAGCTTTTTGAAAAAATAACGTGACCAAAACCATATATTTGCCATCGACGTTCGAAGTTCCCACTCCAAAAAAGCCAAAAGTGACGCACAAACCCGTTGCGCGGTGGTTGTCTGCAGTTTGTAGACCTGACTCGGTGTATTGTCGACAAACGCAATAATGCCGATCACATAACTGGTGCCGGGCCTGAGATTCGTGAACAAATAGGACGTCTGACTCGGCGGCAGTCGTTTGCGGGACACTTGGACGCCCTCGCCGTGACTAGACTTCTCGAGGATCATAATCTGCGAAACGATTCCAGTTGGATAATTATTATGTAGTTTATGTATTACAATAAACATCTTTTACATAAACAACAATAAACTGAATGTTTCACTCACCTCATAGTGTTGCAGTCCTGGACTGGGATATGGGTCCCATTCGATACGCAGTTGGGACGAATCGCGGTACAGTGAATGGATCTTATCGGACTCGCTGGGGGCTAAACAGACACAGAACAGAATCAATAGGGTTGGGACTAGGTCTGGACAACGGCTGAGCGGTTCGAATAGAGTCATTTTGATTTTTGCTCAATTTGATAATGTTTCAGTTTATTAGTTTCACAGTGTTCGTCACAGTTTCGTCCCATATTTGAATGGCAGGAGTTCCCATTTGAAAGACGTCGTGGGACATTCTGACTCATAATCACAGTGGAATGGACTGAACGGCAGGTTACGGTGGCATACTCATTTTGGTCCTAATTTCCGTTTTTAGTTTCGGACCATATTTTTTGAAAGCTGAAACCGACTTTATTAGCGTAAGGAGAACTGAATGGATGAAACGAATGTGAACGTTTATGAGAAACCAAACAACTCGAATACCAAGAAACATTAGATCACGGTGCCGGCAATGCCACCGAAACTTATGAGTAATCGCAACAAAAATTTTCTTGAATGGCACATATGGAGATGTTCTCAGACAAATACTTACAGGTGACTAGCAGCTCAGAAGATTAGATGACCTCAGCCTATGAGGTGAGATATTCGTGTGGATAGCATAAATACTGCGTCGTAGTATACATACATGCGTGCGGGACGTCAAACAGTGAAAAACTAACGAGAGACAACAACAACAACAGATAACATATTACAAAAAGTCAACACGACACCATAGCCAATAGCTGAAGGGCAGTCGTTACATAGGGTGTCGGTTTGCGGTTTTCAAATGCACGAGGTTTAAGGTTTGGCGTGTAGACCCTGTCAACACCTCCAACACCAAAAAAATCCAGACGTCTTCATGAGGCCGTCTTGGCTGAGTTTCACAAAATGCATGCTACAGGCTATGTATGTTTCACTGAATCATGAAGCATCTAGTAGAATCGAGAATCACAGCACACCTCTAAACCTCAAGATGATATTGTATGTTTCTCGGGCGCGTGCGAATAGCACGCATTTCTCAACACCGGCGGCCGGTTATGGCGTGCTTTCACACGTGCACAAATGCGGTAATTCATGTGTAAGAAGGCATGGATGAGGGCAGAAAATGGGAGGATACTCTTGCGCATGCAAACCCCAAGCACATTGAGACTGTGGTAGGGCTACTCGGGGTGTCATAAATAACAGTGAAAATGCAACACCTCACACAATGCATGACTGCTGTTACTGTTACTCTGATAGTAGCAAAAGTCAGTGAGAGTGAAAACTGTTGCATCTTGCACTCTCATGCCATTTTGGAATTTAGATTCGGTTTCGTGCTGATTTCTGATTTCTTAAAAGCAAAACGAATGAATCATACAATATTCGTCAAACAGACTGTTATAATAAATACGAAAAGAAAGCATATTTTTATTAGTTTTGTGACCTATTGTTCATTTCGCTATGTACATCGAGACCTTGAACTACAAAGGAGAGATGGCATATAGTACAAAATTTCTGATGACACATCCTTGATGCTTCACATAAATATATGTGGGAACTATAGGTAATAGAAACCAGCAACTTGGCCAAATCAAATGATCTTCAATTATGTAATGTCATACAGACAAATGACAAATCGTTTTCAAGTTTCATTTGAAAGAGACATGCATTTCATGCGCTGGAAAAAGATTGACAAGTCAATTCATGAGAGCCGATTGTTACACCGTCACATTATTGTATCTGCAATACGCGTTCAATGGTCAACATTCTGATGATACTGCTCTGATGGGGTTGTCCATACTTCGAGGAACTGAAGAATTTTAGAATAAAGAACCTGAACCTGTAACTTCACAGTGTGACCAAATGGGTGCCAACATGTGGACCAGACTTATACTGTGACGTGTATGCAACGGTCACCATGTACATGTGGGGACGTGGCAAAGACCTGCGGTGCGGGTGGCGGTTTTGGAATCAATTGCCATGAAATTGATATGTAACCATCACGCACATACTAAATTTGGGCGCAAGAACTGCAAAACTTGCGATGGCAAAGATGAATAGGGACCGATCTGAAAGAGAATACACTGTCTTTGGAATCTTAGATTTATTTTCAGTGTGGTCACAACTCGCACCCTCAAGCTACAGTACCAGCTGCAACTCTAGGGGGAATCTTGCATCCTTGCACCCGGGAGGAATGCGCATTCGTGCACGCTGCTTCCAGGAGGAAGGCTGCCTTTCACACGGTTAAGGATACCAGCTGGGATGCAAGGATGTATGGTACAGTGTTGTAACGCTTGGAGGCAGGCTGCTTCAGCACGAAGGCGCCTTCCGCCGGGAGGAATGCGCATTCGTGCACTGTGTTTTTGTGCTTTTGTCGCTTGTTTAGCTCGATATTTTTGCACCGCTTTTTCACTCATCGGGATATGAAGTGTGCAGAGGCGCTAGGCAAGTTGGTGGTTTCTGTATCCCATGCCAGGCATTTATTGAATTGTTTCGCGCACAAAATGTGATGTTTTTTCCCACCCACGCGTTCGCGGTTCATTAATTGCAGCTGACGAACATGCTGCTTCAATTTTTGGAATGGAAATACCAGCTTTGAGCAGCATGATGAAAAATTTATTCACTGGGCATAAATATGCATAAAAACTCCATTGATCAAAATACGCGACGAAAGCACAAAATCACAGCGTGCACGAATGCGCATTCCTCCCGGCGGAAGGCAGGCGTGCAGAAACAGCCTGCCTCCCAGCGCTACAACACTGTGCATCCTTGCATCCCAGCTGGTATCCTTAACCGTGTGAAGGCAGCCTTCCTCCTGGAAGCAGTCTGCACGAAGGCGCATTCCTCCCCGGTGCAAGGATGCAAGATTCCCCCTAGAGTCGCAGCAGCTGCTGGTACTGTAAACTTTCGATACCATGGCAAAAACAAAAATGGACCAAGAGTGTCTTGTGACTTGCAGAATGGTAGGTAAACGAAAAAATCGTTGAAGCATTTCACCAAATGTGCCACGAGAACTAAATCTGTATCAACTTGTTCACACTCATTATGGTTACCACGACTCTGTGGGAAGATTTGTGTTAAAATGTTACAATTAGCGATTGCTTTCGTCAAAAATGTCCAGTTAAGATGATCAACATTCTGACCATTGTCAACAACAAGAATGGTCAAGGCGGATGCGCCGTACAACAACAAACACTTCAGGTGTACAGTGAGGTCGCGTGTAACAACGAGTAAAGATTGTAAACTTTCAGACACCGATATCTGTACAACATAAATTGTATACAAGTTGTTGTTGTTGAGTTATTATTAGAGATTATTTCTGTCAACATGCGTAAGTTCTGTGCATGCTGCAAGTACCAAAAAGTTCTGTGACACGCCTACCGTGCACTGGGAACGCTTCGCGGAACTGGAACTCAAGAAAACCGTTGGAGAAAATAATCTGTACAATGAGTTCTTGGTCCCATCACAAGCAATTGCCAAGCGGTACAGGAAAGAAAGTACAAAAGGGTAGGACGAGTATTATGTATGCAGCAAGCGCACGTGCAGATATGTATCATCTCTTTTGAGTGTGAGGCTGTGGTTTTATGGGCTATTTTTGTAACATGCTATGTAAACAATTTTGCACACCTCGGTAACTTTGGGCTTTGTGAATGATAAAACTTGATCAAGATTTTCAGATGGACGTTTTTTCGTATTTTGAACACGGTGGAACCTTTTGAGAAAGTACTCGTATTCAGCTAATTCAGAATAACATAATGTCTGAAAAATTCAGTGAGATATTACACACTCACTGCACCAGTAAAAACAATACTAGAGGTTACAAAAGACAAGTGACGCCTATTTCAATCAAACCGTAAGCTTGCAAGCCGCAAAATGTAGGTTACAGTGTGTGAAAACCACACATTGTTGCTGGAGATTACAAGCGGACCGAAACATTCTAGCAGACTCTGGAACGAAATTACCAGACTTGAATATCTGAACATTAGAATTTAGTGTATTAGCTAAACAGGAGCAGTTTTGTTTACCTTCCGTGAGTAAAATTTGAGATTTTGCGTGTATTATTTTTACTGAATGTTACAGTTATAGTATACGGCAACGTCTGTGGACCAAATGTTTACGTTACTCATTCGAACAACGTGAATCAATCTAATGAATTTCATAAAAAGTTAAATTATATTTTCGGGGTTTGTCATGCAAGAAGAATGCCAATTAAAACACAAGTAAGTAATGTATCGGCACATGTACTCATGTACATTTGGTACGCCCACCCTGGTTTCCAGTATTATTGGTTCTCTTGTGAAGAAACGATGTATGTATTATGCACTGGTGTCAGGTGCACACAGCATAACGCACGTCAAAAACAAGCTTGCACCCGAAATAGAGACCTTCTGATCCCAAGAAACAAAAAGTGTTTGTGTGGCGCATGCGCAATGAACTTCGACCGCGTTCACACCGACGTGTCAAAAATTTCATAAATTCCCCTTCAATCAGTGTACAAACGTTCGCCGAAAATCATAAAACTTGGGCATACAAACATACATACAATAGGAGGAACATTTTTAAATTGAGAAAAACATTTACTCACGAATGTGATACTAGTCTGCCCGCAGTTTTAACAGATCAACAGACCGCGCTGCAAAACAGCGAAATATCGCTTGGAAAGGCGTCAATTCCTGGGCAAATCAATGAATGCATCAGTGTGAAAAGGTGTGATAAAAGTTAAAAGCCAAATACAGTATCTGTCCACGCGTGGTTCATAAAACGCCAATCAAAAGTTATTCGCGCGGCGTTTTTTTCACTCAAACTTGGCGTACAGTATCGTGATTGAGCGAGATCAGCATGGGATTGAAGCGCGAAAAAATGCGTAGACGGAAAATTGATTAAACGTGTCATGACAGCGATACTACCACGGTGTTCGACAGTGTTGTATATCTGCCGGCTAGCGAGCTGTTTTTTGCATTGAGAATAAATAATGTGAACTTGTAGATAGAATTTGTAGAAAGGCATGTGTACTACACAACATTCCTTTTCGAAGTTTCTGTGATCGTAAAAGGAACAGGACCCCCAGGGCGTTCCAACACCCGGTCAGCCGCAAGCGGAGTGCGGTGTTGTTTTCAAGGATAGATTGTGCTTTTATGAAAAAAGCATATACATACATAACTTTACGATTATTGGCTGCGGTGTGACTTTGACTTTGTACGTGTGCATGGTTATCTGGTGGAATTCCAATCTCCCCGAAAAAGAGAGCCAAATTCGAGAATCGAAAAAGTTGGGAAAACGCTCATTCGTTTACCTCCACCACTTGTGTTCGACGTCAGCCGATGTTCAGTCCACGGTCCCGGCTGTTGAGTCGACCGGTCAATGGCCCGCACACGCACCGTGTACATCGTGCCTGGCAGTAGACTCGTGATCTGCAACACACGGTGATGTTTCATGCGTGTGCACGTTGGGTTCAGCACTTGTGGTGAGCTTCCTGGCTACCATCATACTGTTCTCTTCTGGTTTAGTGTCAGGCGTAAAGTTTTGCTACCACGGACCCACCGTACGGATTGTTTTTGTTGAGAGGGTTGTTCACACAAGCGACCGATGGTGCACCACACCACCATCAGTGCAAATACACCGTGTGGCCACGTATAGCAACTTATAAGCAATGACAGTTTGTTTTTTGGCAGCAGACGATTAATTACGTCCAAAAAATCTGTTCATGCCTATATATGTAGTGCCGATAACAGTGTCAATAACGACCCCACTACTAAGCTTTACACCCAAAAAAACCGATCTTTGGACGCTAACCTAAATTGCGATAAAAAATCTGCACAAAACACCCCAATTGGGGTACTGTAACGTAAATGTCATCACCTGCGCAGTCGTACTGTCGGTTCGAGATCGATGCAGTTCGAATTGTGCGTGCCCGGATTCGCCTTTGAGCTCGATCTCGTAGTAAATGTTTGTGCCGCCGCATTCCGGCTCCTCCCAGCGAAATCCGAGCGAATATTCGGACGTGGTCGACACTTGTAGCTCTTTGGGAGCCGTGATTTCGCCTGAATCGTAAAGGGAAGACCAGTTATTGTTGGAAACTGGGGTGTTACGATCGGTCGAACGAAGCTCCAATTGCAGGTTCGTACCTACACTACACCATCCGGTCTTCCGAGTACATGTCTGGGTCACTCACATAACAAAACGTGCTCGCTAAGATAGGTTCCACATATAAGTCAATGCAGTTGTTGACTGTACATTACACTCGCAATTAAACTGTGCGTCACAAGTGTAGGTTATTGAATAAATAGTTTTTTAAGCCTCGACCCATACCTCCAGTGCAGTCAATCCCAACATTCTGGGTTTCGGCCCTGATCTCGCCCGTGCTCACAAGCACCTGGTTATCCTGTCCGATCACCTTTATCCTCACATAATACGTCATGCCGCTGGGCAGGTCTTTTATGGTCACCCTGTATTGATAGTAGGGACCGCGGTACGGGATCAGTCCCTCATGTTCAATCCAGTCCGTGCCGTGCTCGGGTCGATACTCGACGCGGAAACCCTGAAATTGAAAGGCCAGTGGAAGATTGAAGCACATTATAGTCAGATGGTCGGGCTTGCATCTCCATACCATTAAAGATGTACGACATACTCAAGAACAGCTGGCGCCAACAGTACTCGCATTTAGAGAGAATTTTTCTAAACTCGTTGCTTGATCCGTGAAGGACATACACCAGCTTCAAACTGCAAGTCACATGACCGCCGGCTAAACATACACCTTTTGCGCTTGACAGGTCAGGCAAAACGTTTCAAAAAACTATCGAATCAGTTGTCAAGACTTATTTTGGGCACCCAATCGTCGTTATGGGTACTGGGTTTCCTTTGTCGCTTGCTGCTCGGATAGAAACCCTGACATTCGGGTGAGGATTGAACCCGCTTCAAGCGCGTAACAGCCGAGCCCTAACCTTTATAACTCCATCGTCAGTCTTGCTCTGTATGCCCTCCCATTGTACAGTCAATATTGATGTGTTCGGTCCGCCCGTCTGACGTTTCACCCGTACATGACCGGTCAGGGATGATGTGGCCACTGAAAATTGGGAAGTTTATTTAGTTTTTGGAGGGATTTTCTGTAATTTTCGATTTTGAATTGGTATTTTGTTGTTCTGCCATGCCATTCTGACGATTTCCCGAAGCCATAATCCGAACGAAATTAGTTTTCTTACTTTGTAGATGCATTTCGGCTTTGTCACAACGTCATTTTTGTGTCAATATAGTTAGTAAAATAATATCGAATTTAATCAAGCAAAACAACCAATCAGTTCATTGATATTGAGGTCAATCTGGCACACGCAGCTACAGTATTCAGTATCCGTTACCCGATCACATTATTCATGGTCAATGAATTTCGCAACTTTGATTCCCTCTGGCAACAGAACGCTTTTATCAATAAATCAACTACAGTACCCACGTGTCAGCAGCACGACTGCAGAAACTAAGGGTATCCCCAGTTAATGTCGATACTTTCAGGGTTTGAAATTTTAAACAGTGCACGCACACTCACTTTTGGTCTGAAGATGGAAAACATAAATGCAGCATATTACACGATCCACAAGACAATCCTGCTCATCAACCACGCTTATGACAAAGTCACTCCAAAGTCGTGACCATGTCTAGTCCACAGTTGCATGTATAGTACATATGTAACTGGCCTAAAAAATACTCGTCCCCCAGACACATTTGCATAGATGAAACAAATCAATCATCTACACAACGGTCATTCTAATACTTATTTGTTGTTAAAACTTGGCGCTTCCAGATGATTTTCTGCGCACAGTATCGTGCAATAATACCGAACAAAAAAACCGGCGCGCAATAATTTTCCGCGCGTTAATTAGTTTTTGAACGCATTTGCACTGACAGTTTTGACGACTGTATGATTTTGTCGCATTTTTCTGATTGTTTTCAACGTTCCTAATTGAATCGTAAACGGTACGTGTTCAAACAATGCGCACGCGAGAGCGTAGCCGCGACTTTTTGTTGCTGGCTTTGAAACCAGTCAATCCGTCAGGCGTTAGTCCCCTGCGAACATGAATGTTTATCTTCATTTGCAACCAAAAATATTCTCCCACAAGAAAGTTGTCACATGCATCACGGGTTACGCACAGCTGTGATCTGTTTATTGGGTACACACGATATGATATCCCATCTTTCTTTGCAGCCTGAACCTGATAGCTGATAATGTGTACCGAGATAGCCCCCACTATATATTAACCTTGGCATGGGATCACACAGACAACACAAGGTCCCCCTACCTGAACACGTTACAACTTTATCCAACTTGACAACGGTATTCCCATAAACCTGGGGTCTCTGTTGTGATTGTGCGAATTCTGGTGGTAACGGTTGAGTATGTTTGAAGCAGGCGATTACAAGAGGTTCGAAAATGCCTGCCACACAGAATGTGCACTGTCAGCAAGCCAAGCACAGTCAAGTTCAAACTTCACATACATACTGTACAATAACCACAAGTTTGACATCTTTCTTGCATCTTGCACAGCACACACACTGCAGAGGCTTGACCGCACCTCGCACTTCGTGTACAGTTTGCGGATTACATGTTGTTGTTGATATGTTAATCGTATATGCAACTTTTGATGCACGATATGATAATGATGATCTGAGACAATAATCCAATGTTCTATGATAACGATGTGTTTTTGGCAAGAAAAGAGCTGTGAAAAGGGTTTAGTTCGCCAAAAGGTATAAAGACGTTCAGGTAATTCCGATTGCTCTTCCTGTTTTCGTTTGACCGTTATGGAGATACACATATCGTGAGCTTGTAACCTTAACTTTACTTTTTTCCCTTGTTGAAACACCATAATTTGAAATCGAGAAATGTGAACTGTGAGAGCTGTAAGAAGATCAAAAGAAGTAGGCCGACCACCCACACTGGTATCAACATCACGTGTACACACTAATGATTCATGTTCCTTCAAAGATTAAAAGTTTTATTGATTTCGGATTTGAACAATTGCAAATGGCGACGTTTATTCGATTTTAACCAGGCAACTTTCATTTAGCGTGTTATGTATACTGTATCGTGCGTGACAGACAGTACCGAACAAAAATGTAAATTCAGAATTTGAAACCCCAGGACCACCCATAACGAGACAGGAACGCTCTCCGCAATATTCATGAAGTTGTAATAAAATTTTAATTAGAGATATTCGTGCAATCCGAGTCCGCAAAATACCATTTTCGAACATTACTTTTATCAAAATGTGCCCTTTATACAACAATTCAGCGAGCCGTTTTCAATGGAAACAAAAACAAGGTTCCCTGTCAAAATACTCCGCCAGAATATTTTGTTATTTTCTCGATAGAATAATTTTGTAATTCTGATTTACGATAATGCTATAGACGACCAAATTTGAGGAAACCTACTTTTAAATTTCCTAAAATCGCGCAATACCGCATAAATCAAGCCTGATCACACAGTTTCACCTGAAGACGGGGAGTCATCCGCAGGAAAAACCCAACACCTTGGCATTATGAGTAATGGCAAAACACCTTTGCTCTTGTTTTTTGCATTTTTAAACAATTTCGACCATTATTCATGAGAAAATATTTGAGTGTTTGTCATCGTTTTTGTGGCCGCACAGTTTTGCAATTATGCGAGCAGAAACAGTGCATCAGAATGGACACTCGTGCTACCTACTGTATGTATGTATGTATATCATTACCCGCTCACAATGAAAAAAGTCACGAAGAAACTTACTATCAAACACTTTTGAAACCAGATTGTGTACAGTTTTGCTAAATAAAAACACTCGCACGCAAAGGGTAATTCCGTAAAATACATAATTCCCCCAAGTGCACCAACATACATACATATACAGTATACGTGTATAGTACCATTGGAATCAGAAACACAACAAACATACTCAAACTTTCGCTTACAATAATTTTTGCGACAGCTACATACAGTATGTATATGCACACGGTTCGTGTGTCCGTGGTTTTTATTTGTGGAACTAAAATGTGTTGAACTGGCGTTCAAATTGGTATGGTACTCAAGAACAACAATGGTTCGCCGAAATGTTTGTTGGAACAGGTACTGTACATAGTTTTCTTTGGTCTAAGGAGTCGCTTTTTAAGTGTAAGGCGACACCGACAAAGTTTTCTTCATTTGTGGATTATTTATTGCAGAACGTATATCATATTTGCACGTTTTTTTTTCAACCGAACTTGGAGTTATTGAAAACCACTATGGACAGGAATCAAAATCCGTCCAAAGCAAGTGACAAGTGATGATAGTTCCTGAATTTGTAAATCGCTGAGTCGCATCCGACAAAAATCTGTTTTTGAGCACTTCATGCAACCGTCATGGCAACCTAAATTACTGTTCCAATGTGGAGTGGACATATGGTTTAATCTGTACAATACGAGACCAAACTACGATCAAAAAGTACTGTAGTATAAGACACACCTTCAGGTCAGGTCGTGGACTATCGGAGCAGAGTCATAACGCGTAATTTGTGCAATTTGTCATCCGTCTTCATTGCGAGACCGTTCATGAGAAAACCGATAAATCGTTTCCCATATTCTTATTTACCTAATTCTTGTGGACGTAAAATGGTGTTGGGCACAGCGTTTCCTTTCATGTTGCGATCTGCGAGAAATACAGTGCGGGGCACCGGAGAACTGCTTAACCGATGGTCAATCAATGATCATGATTCCTAAGTCTATCGAGCATGCACTTTCATGGAACACGCTTGCAGTCAAAATAGTCACTGTCGGTATTTCGGCTCATGGAGACTTCGTGATCAGGAAATCCTGTTTTCGCCCATAAATTCACTATTTCACGCTTTTTTTAGATCTAAACCCCCGTTTGCAAACATTGACTTTGCACCTGCGCCACAAACGTGCCCACAAGCAGGAAAAACAGGATTTTTTTCGCACAAATGCGTGTGCGTAAAATGCTCTGTGCGCTTGTGCGGTTCAGAAAATCAATTATGTATGTATAGGTACAAAAATCACACATTCAATAAACGTAGAAATAGTGGTTTTTGCACTATAGGATAAAAACACTGTTCTGCATAGTGTTCAGCACACAACACTATAACTTTTAGCAGATTATGGCGTTTATGGTGATTCCATAAGCAACAGGCACGAAAACACTATTTTATTGCCTCAAACATACGTTCATGAATTTTGCGCTTACTCTACCATTCGATTCAGATCTTGTGCGGCCCGCAGGCGATAGAATGTTTTGATGTGAAAAATACTAAAAAGTGTTGGTGCATATCGGATCAACTAATGATTTGCTAAAATGGGGGCTCGGTCCATGTGATTTATTCGATTTATCTCCTCGAAATCTATCGGCAAGCGGTGGTTCACACATGGCTCTCCTGGTGTTCAAACAAAAAATCTACTTTCTGGACACTGGAGTAGATGGCTTGCTCACGGAACTTAAACAATCACGTTTGGGGTCGTGGGAAAACTGCTGCAAATTCTTCAAATAACGATTTACAATCCCGCTCCACAACCTTGCCACAATTATATCGTTATTATGCCAATGCACATGTATGTACCTATACAGCCGCCTAATCTAAACGGATTCCAGCCTTTGATCATTTTATTGCATTTTTAAGTGAAACGTCACGGCTGTCTGATTATCATGTTACAAACAAAGTTTTTGCTCATACCTATTTATGCGGACTTGTAGAAAGTACATTCTGTGAACTTACAGTTCAAGTGCGTTTTTAACTGCGTTTTTACAAATGCACACACCCACAGACACACAAGATGCGAGTATAGTCAGAAAAATCTCGCTCCATGCGCGCAAAATTTTCGTCAAAAATTTCGAACGCGTTTTGCAGGAGCGTTCAGTGCTGAGCGCATTATAAAGACATCAAAGTTGGTGTGTTTGGTTGGATTTTACGCGGCCAAACACAGGGCTTAAAAGACGTAGTCTTATATTGAAAAGCACACATTTCTATGCGTAAAAACACACAGAACACGCGCTAAGATTTGACATTGAACCAGTGTGATCAACGTATTGGATTAGCCTTGGTACACGCGCGGGCGATTTACAGCCGAAACGTTCTTGTGACTTTCACTATGTAAACGAAGAACATGCACAAACGTTAATGCGTTCAACCAGCTCAATCAACAGTATAGAAGAACGTCATAGGCAGAACTCACGGCTTTACGTATTCAATCGTGGGTTAATGTTTCAAGCACTTATCAAAATAAAAGTCAATTGTGTGAGCCACCCGCATGTCTGTCATATACAAAAACCCAGCTACATTACATAGTAAACGTTATCAAAGAACAACAGTTAAAACCTTGCGCAGCTAAACTTGTGTGTTACGACAAAACACAGTTAGGATAAAATAAAACAAAAGATAAACAATAAGAAACTTAGCCAAACAGGAACTGACCTGAACAGCTGATCAGCGCAATGGCAAGTGTAAGGAATCGATCGCGCTCCATAACGATCGGTGATTTCCGATGAATCAATCCACGAATCAATCAATTAGCCATTGATGTCCCGATGACACAACAATAAATAATCAACAGTTGGATTGGTCCACAAAAAGTGGTTGTCGTCGTCTTCGTAGTGATGTGGCGTATTGTTCTGTGTGCCTGACAACAACAATGAAAGGTGTGAAAAAACTAGCCGAGTATTGTAGATTGGTTTGTTTGTACAGGCAGATCGAGAATGAAAAGTTTTCTGGTTTTTCGGTTCAACAGAGGCCAAGTCCAGACCTGGTGACAGGGTGCACTAACTGTAATAGTAGTAGTAGTACAGTACGAAATGATTACTCACCGCGTCTCGAAACCAGCTCCTGATGTGTCCTTTGGTGTAGTCAGCACTGTTTGTAATAGAAGTAATATTATTTAAGACGACACAGCACGCGAAAATGTACGTCTTTTATGTTATTTTTCGAATTCTTTCGATGATTTTTTTGTTTTTAATTTCCAGTGTATGACTCAACGGTTGCTTTTAATAATGGTTGGTTAACTACCGCAACGGTGACACATAATTATTTGAGCATAGAGGGTCCGGCGGTGGCAAATTAGACCCGACCTGGTAGGAATCTACAATAATGAATCTTTGGGATATCTTCAAATGGCAAGAACGTTTAAAAACACACAACACACGACAACGGCTCGAAATACCACAACAGGAAAAAAGCGCACAACTTTTCCGGTCGACTTTGACGGAGCGCGAGACTACTTTGACTGACGAACATTAACCACTAATCAAGATAAATGCCGGACGGTTTTCGAATCGCGCAGCAAAAAAAGTGACGCCGTGATCAACTGTTGTCATTAATATCGATCAAAATAAAATTAGTCATCAACAACTTTGAATCAAATGAAAAAGCTAAAATGATTTCCCACGACACGACACGTATTTATGCCTTTCAACGTTACGCGCACAACAGCTCACGCATGCCAAATATTTGAAAATAATCCAAACATATACAGTACAGACAGGGTGTTCAGTAAGCAGTGTACACGGTTGTCACAGGTTCGCGCGATATAAACTTTCACAGCATGCGACAGCTCTATGATCCTTCGTGCAGCATTACCGTTAAATGACATTGACATTGGGTATAGTGATAAGTGATAATGTCTAATTTATTGGCAAAAGAGCTCTGCAGGTACATACGTGCTCATTAGTTCCCACTAATATCATTGCTGAGACTCATTAGTCAACCAGTGTCATAGGCAGTTGAGTATTTGAAACAAAGTATGGTCTATGTGTACAGTCACCGCCTTCTAAACACCAGCCAGCTTACGCGTGCGGCAATGTAACTGCCCGCAACAAGAATTTTGCTGGTGTGCACGCGTGTGCTAGCCAAGGTCATTTCAGGGTAATAATAACTCGGCGCATTTGCTTAAAGACGCACCGATGACTCTTTCTTGGCGTATTTTAAATGTGATTGGTGGATACAACAGTGGATACATTCAGTCGTCATTTACCACCGGTACCAAGGATAATTGCCGAAGGTTCGATAACATGTATTTGTATATGGGACGTAATTGACTATGCATAACTGCGAATCACTCTGCAGCTTGAGCGAATCATAGAAAGAACTAAGTATATTTGAACACGCATACTGGAATATCTTCAATGTACTGGTATGCGCTCAGCGAGTAACCATCTACCCACTGTACACTGCGCATGCGCGTGCATACTGCATTATGTCTGCGTGCATTGAGACATCAGCGTCAGTAAGATATAGACATTTATAAGTTATTACCGCTCAACTGAAGACGGGCACACACACATACCAACAATCTAAGTTAAGTTTAGTCTCGCGTCTGGACCAACCCACAAACACTATAAACATACAACAACACCAAATGTGTAATGCAATAGTATTGATAGTATTGTGATGTTGTATGGCACCAGCACCGCACACAGCCGTATATAACCGGACTGCGTTCACTGCAAACAAATCATAAACGCAAACCGCTTTATATAACGACTGAGATAGAATCGGTTAATGGGTGCCATTGTGTGAGGTACGCGCAAATTTCAATCAGAGCAACGTGGTCAACACATCACCCGCACCCAACACGCGTGTGGCACGCGTGCGTGTGCATGCAGCAAATTGTACAGTACAGTCGCTGTGTACTGTAGACATGCAATACACGGCAGAGGGGAGTCAACTATACGGTGAAACCGTCCGAAACACCAATTATTTGCAATCTTGTGCTCCGAATGATCATCTTGGCAGGTCGACACCACTCGAGTACACATTTCACAAAAAAGTATTTCACCAATGACTGAAAAAAACGTGCACTGCATAACTTCGATCAGTTGCGGTTTGGAACTGGTATTATTGATACAAACTAAACTGAACGTTGGCGCGAAAAAACAAAGTGGGTAAATTGGGTGGTCATACAGGCACAAAGCAGGGAATCCTGTGGTTGTGTACAAATCCGGCAGGCTAAATAAACAGTCATGAGAGCACAACGCTACGATTCAACAAAAAATGCTCATTTCAACACTTTCCGACAGAAAAGTGAGAATAGTGATTACAGACAGTTTACGCATGAACATGGCAATGGCTTCCAAATGCTTGTTTTATTTCTCACCTGAAAAAGCGACAGCGGTTAGACAATTTGAGCTCAATTACCGCATTCCTGGAAAACAACAAGATCCTGTCAACAAAATGGCAGACGCTATCAGGGCACGTTTTGCGACACCTGGCGGCAACACACGTGTGTGATGACTTCGTTGAACGGCAACTTGGGAGTGGCATTTATTGTTTTTTAGTCATCAGTTGGTTCAATTTCAACAAATGATCGCTTTTTAGGACCTAAAAGTTGTACACCAAGTGCACCATTCAAACCGCTCTGCTGCTGATAGTGACAGCAGTGCGGTAGCATGTGTTTACCATGTAATGTGCTCTGTACACATCAGCAACTGCCTACTTTGTACACAATGTGCTTGTTGTGTGACTTTATCATCCAAGAAATGTGTAAATATACAACACGATATTGTACACTGAGATACATTGAGCATAGAAGGCATTGTCATACACAACTTCCTGACCGCCCTGAAGACTGAACTGTGCAAGCACACTCTTGACAATCATGTAACAGACATAACCTGCACAGGCCCGCCTTTCAAATGTAATCTTGTGAGAGTCGATTAGTCCACTCCACAATAAATATTTATTCTTGGTTGAAGATTTGTTGCTGTGGTCGATATAAGTACTATAGTGTCATTGATTATGCAAAATGAACTGTAGCATATGTAGCTCTAAGTTGATCTTGTTGGCTTTAAAATGACTTAGCACTCGGAGGGCTTCCCGTGATGGGTGACTAACGAACCGGTTCCTGTACAAACTCGGGCATGGTCGCTTTTGAAGATGTACATAAGCGCTAAGCCGTCGGGACCACTAAGGGTGAGAATCAGTGAATGAATTTTTATCTTTGTACAAAATAAGAGTACATTTTGAATGCAAGTGGACAAAATCAACGACGTTTGGCAAAAGAAACTGAATTTCATTATTCCAAAACAACATTACTTAATTTTCTTAACGCTTTTATCCAAGCTTTCATGCTTCGAAACTGCCAGATATGCCCAAACAGTGGTCGATACAGCCATGAGTGCAGCGAACACCAGTGACTCGTTACTTCGCATGATAATCCCTTGAAACATCATGTAAGCAAGCACACCAATGCAGCGTGCAACCTCAAGCAATAGTGCGTACCACCTGAAATTTTTAGTGTACGGTTGAAATTTTGCATTAAGTTTTTGAACTTGAAAACAAACCCTACTTTTTATCGTAAATTGCGCCGAAACACTGCATGGTGTAGACGAGGAACACGAACTGCGCCCAGAACTCGAATCTGCTGAGCGACTGAAATGCGCTTGAAAATAATGTTTACAATGTCAGAACATTCCGTACCATCACCAAAGTATGCAGTCTTCTTTCTTCAGCGCGCAAATTTGCGGTAAATTTATGGCTGGTGCACTACGGAAAAATTTCCTCATGACAAAAAATGCCCGGTTCCGATTTTGTCACCATGAAGAACGCAGACGTGATTTATTGCGAATTGCGGTATGCTGAAAGAATGTTCGATGATAAAAAACCAACATCGGTTTTATCCAGATAACCGATGTAAACTTGGTTGTGCGCGACAAAGTGCACAAAGGTGTACCACGTCAGCCAGGTCGGAATCCATGGGTTGTACTTGGGCACAGAGTGGTCGACCTGACAAACAGGTTATTTTTATTTTGTTCAGTAAAAGCACGCAGCTGTTCGTTTTGAGACACAATCGGAGAGACATCACAAAAAATGCAGAGCAACTCAACCCTGATCTGTCTAGCTTACGGTGTTCAGTACCGGATCCGGGGCTCCTCCTGTGGTTCCAGAGATTACAGAACCGGCGTGGTCACACACCCATACGCGTCGAGGCGTATAACGAACGGACCGGTATTACCTATATGCTATATGTGTATGTGCTGCGGTGCACTGTGTAATGAGTGTGCGTGCGTTGTGTTCATGAGTGAGTCTGAGCCGCAGCCAGACCGCGCTCCCGTAGTTTAGTGGGTAGAGCAATTGGCTATCCAGGCCTGGTGGCTGAGAGGTCGGAGGTTCGAGTCCTTCCGGGAGCATACGTTTGATGTGGCGGTTCAGAATTCACACCGGGTGCAATTCTAGGCTGAAAGTTGAAGTCGCGTGCACGCGCGTGCGAAACAGTGCAAAGTATAGGCAAAAGTCGAAGTATGTGCGCGTGCGCTGTCTATGTTTTAGTATAGTAAATTTCCAAATTCGCTGCCGCACAGTAAAGTACGCGCCATAGTCAGGTTCTAAACCCGAAAATCAACTTGTGAAACATTCAGACAGCCAACACACACGCAGCTTGCCAGCCAGCCAGGCAGCTGCGCGCAATGTTTCAGAACCGCGCATGGTTAGCGTTCGGATTTATAACTTGACATTAACTATGGGGCGTATTTTACTGTGCGGCAGCGAATTTGGAAATTGACTATACTAAGAAGTCGCGTGCACGCGACTTCAACTTTCAGCCTAGAATTGCACCCGGAACTGTAGGTTACGGCCCCAGTAAACTGAAGCCTAAAAATGCGGCTACAGTATTTAAAACTATGCAGCTCAGTATGGGTCCGAAACTGCCGGACCGCAAACTGCTTGCCTGAAAGATGGCGTGATTAGCCCAAACCATGGTTTCGCAAACCTTTGGTATGCCCTTTTCGGTGTCCGTGAGAGTCCACCAAATGAAGAATCGTTTGACTTCAGTGCCCGGAAACCAGCCAGGTGGATAGACGTATGCTTTGAGTCGATCAACCAAACTGCCCCGTTTGATCATACGCCACGGCTTGTCCCAGCCGATCTCTTTGAACACAAAGAACTGAAACGATTTTGAAATGTTGGGTGCGTATGTTTTACAATCAAACACAAATTACAGCGACTGATTGTATTATTAGACGGAGTGGCACCAGTCAACCACTGTTTCCAGTTCGCGAACGTTCTAGAACGACCTTCGTTCCGAAAAAATCGGGTCCGACTGATATGAGGCCAAAGTATAATAACCAGGCGTGAATCACTCGGGCCGAGCTCCCGGGCGCCGGGCCTGCATATTCACTGAATAACCCTCGCACCTGACAATACAGCTGATCGAAAGTGTTCACATTGTGCACCAGTCCGTAGGCAATCTTCTCGTCAGGCCGTTCAGGCGCAAAAGTGCCGAACATTTTGTCCCAAATGATCAGTGTGCCGGCATAGTTCTTATCGATGCAGTACGCGTTGCGACCGTGGTGCACGCGGTGATGCGACGGCGTGTTGATGATGTACTCGAGCGGGCCGAGGTTGGGAATCAACTGCAATTTTTCTAGAACTAAAATCGTGTGTTTGCCACGCTGCGTAGCGCAGCTGGTAAATCACAGACGGAAAGCACCGGGAGGGCCGTGGGCTCGATTCTCAATGGTGGACACTATGAAGACAAATTTTTTTACAAGTGACATTTAGATATTCAATAGCACAGCCTATTATTGTTACATCACGTCTATCCTGTGCTTGGTTTTTCAGTCAAACGCAACGTGGCCATCTGGTGCATTCGCACTGTGCACCTCTGTGAAAACAGGTGCACACTACTTTAGCTAGAAACGGTTAGGCTGTGAGCAGATAAACGCGGAATGGCAGATTTCTGCATTCCGCATTCCGCGTTTATCTTCAAGGTTCAAGGTTTTTATTGCCTCAGAAGCAACATGGTAACGTCAACAACACGCATAAGCTGGACCGTAACGACGAAACCATAAAATCTGCTCACCTTTGCGGAATTTTGAATTTCTGCAAGTAAATTTATGCTTTTGGTCAAACATCTCAGTTGCTGTTTGCGTTAACACGCAACATTTGAGGTCAGCACGCTGGAAGTTGTCATCGTCACCCAAGCACGCACCATTCCGCAAAGGTGAGCAGATAAACGCGGAATGCGGAATGCAGAAATCTGCCATTCCGCGTTTATCTGCTCACCAATTTCCGCATTCCGCGTTTATCTGCTCACAGCCGTAATGAAAAACGTGCTCCACAATTTGACACAGTCTCAACGACGTGTGCCAACCAACCACACTACAATTGATTCTTTCACCTCCGTGTGTATCCAGAATTGGTACAGAATGTTCAGGTATCGATGAACCAGGTAGACAGATGGCGGTATCGCGACGGCCTGAAGGCATTCAAACCAAATGGACGCGAGCTCTTGTAGTGCCCCCTGGCGTAGGGCAGTGGACAGATTGTAGTACTCAGAACTGTGGTGCATCTGATGGAATGCCCAGAAGATGCCGAACTCTGAAACAGGAAGGAAATGATGGCTGATTGTAGGATGGTTGACACACGTCGTTCACGTTGTCTCGATTATTCGCTCGCACCACAAAGGAGAATATTCGCCATATGAGCGATTGATGATCGGACTGGTGTGGTCCGATCTTGCCTTGATCATGTGGCTTTTGGATCAACGATAATTCGAAATTTACAAGCTGTGAAACATCTGCTAGCCACCGGCTGCACGCATACGCATGGCATCTACCTACATACATATGTAAATCATGCGCAGTATCAAAATTGGTGATCGAATCAGGACTACCTAGCCGAACTGTTATCATGTCATCTACGCTGCATGTCTGGTGCCTACGACGTGCGTCAACCACAGTTCAATTATGCTCACAGTCTTGTCGTAGAAAATACCCCACCAATCGACCGTGCAACTAACCATGTATGGCACGATGTACCAGATAATAGGCGAGGTCCTGGGTGAGGAAGCATAGGATCCAGGTCCATTTCGAATCCCATGGTAAATCGAACAGTCGATAGTTGTCGTACAAATATGTGTACAGCACCAGACCGAAACTTCGTGTGAATATCCTGTAAAACCCCGTTTATAGGAAGCAATACATTAACCGTATTTTTCGCCTGCGTTGCATCTTGATCAGAAAAAATAGACGGTATCAAACTTTCGTGATCGGTCGGGTCTGATCTGGCCTTAACTCGACTCTAGGTACAAAGAATATTTCGAGGTTTTTGCCGATATCACCAATTTCGATGGACGAAAAGTCTGTTTATGGTATTATTGGGTAGGATTAACTTTTACGAACTCGACATCAGTGGCATCACAAAATATGATAATATCGGTTACACTAAAAGTCGCCAGGCATAGCCATTTAAATCGGGTTTAAATCACCGGGCTTTATGCCGGCACTAGAGAAAATCAACAGCTTGCCAACTTTGTCAACATTGACATGGCTCCAGCACACACGGACGTAACTGTGTCATTCATTCTGTAGGCATTGTGTTTGCCTTGCAACTGCAGGCAAATGAACTCGATCGTCACCAACGCCAGGAACCATGACGAAGCCTGCACAACACATACAGTACCAGCTGCAAGTCGAAACAGACAACCACAAATCATATTAGAGTACCAGTTGCAAGTCTTTCGCTGATTGGGGCCTGCGCAGGCTCCACACAAAACACGCAAGGTCAGCAGTTCATCCGCCGAGCCTGCAGGTGCACCTCAAACAACCAAGAATTGAAGCTGGTACTCTAAATATGATTTGTGGTTGTCTGTTTCGACCCTCAAACAGATATGGTGCACCAGGTCATCGTCAGGACGAATGCACACATGACTCAAACAATCTGTAGATGTATAGTTATTCTGAAAAAATTATATAACTTACGTCCAGAAAGTAATTGGGTACTTCATCGGCGCTTCGAAACGACGTTTCATTCGGCGTCACCACGTAGAACAGACGTCGCAGCGCGAAGCCGTTCAGATCATTCCATAATTTTTCGGCCATTTCAGAAAAATTACTGAAAAAACTTATTCAGAAGTGCATAACCCGTGTTTGTGTCTTCTGGTGGTTCCGTTTGCGTGCAAACCACATGACACACAAGACAATCACGAGTTTTCAATGATAAAACATTGCCCTATTTGGTTATCAGGGCATGCTGTTGTTGATAAACAGTGTTGAGGGGAGTCAATATCGATGTATGGTGCTGATAAAGGGCCGACGTGCTGCTTGCAGTTTTATTATTCATTTTATTTTCGTTATCACAAGTGCTCAACAGACACACACATGCACGCACACTGATGAATACTGAAGTGCACACACTTCAATATTTCCTTTCAGAATATCGGTGAATGCAAAGAGAACGTTCTGATGTGTGTGGTTAAAAAATGAGATGAATGAAAGTAAAAATGGAAAAATGCATTCATATAATTTTTTCAAAGCTCTCTTGAGAGGACACAGGGCATAGAGGAAAGTAGGCAACAGGCCTTGACACTGAAGAAATGAAGAACTTTACAGAAGAGCACATTGAGCTTCTGACAATCAAATACACATATAACAAATGCAAGGAATGGTCAACTTTGGGCTTGATCAACAGAATAAAAAAGACTGTTGTTTCAAAATATGTTTCCAAATGTCATAGAATCAGAGATCATCGGTCTTCATGTCAGGTTTCCAGGCGACGGCGTGCGTGGTCCATTGTTGCGACTTTGCATTCCGACCGCATTTGTGCAACGTTGGTGCGCGGGCATCATCGGTGTTTTTGTTCTTGTTGTCCGGCTCGTCCAGACACAGGCCCGATTTGCGATGTGTGAACGTGCGACGCTGCAGGAACAATAGGTGATGTTTCATGATTGTTATCATACTGACGATGGCATGTGGGCTTGCACGAGCAGTAATCTTCTGGGTGGGTACCAAGCTAATCGCGGTTGATGGCACAATCGTCACCTCAAGTGGTCAACCCTCGTCGTTCAATCAAGTGGCCCTACATACCTAGATGAGCGAGAGAAATTACACATGGGAGTTGACGATAAGAGCTGATGATCTGAGTGGACGACAGTACCAAAAGCCCTAATCGCTCGCTGCTATTTTCGAAGGTTTGGGAGGCCCATGAGAACGTGGTGCGTTCCGTACAGATGATTGCATGATGCACCGCTCGTCTGTGAAAACACGTCGAAATGGGCAGCCAAAACCCATCAACCACACCATTGTTCTACAATGGTTAACACAAGTCGGGGAGGGGATACAGTGGTGGAAGCTTTAGAAATTTGTGCGTTCGGTGCCACAAAGTGTGCAAACCCGCAAAACCACTATGTACAGTACATACCTTAGCTCTTTTATTACATTTGTCATCGTACCAGTGATACATAGTCTGTTATCGTACCCATCAGCAAATACAGTCCACATTTATCTGTAATATCACGAAATTAACTCACCGATTTATTGTAATCCCAATATTCATTGTCATATTCCCCACATTCCTTGATTTGTACAAACCACTGTTGTGCAATTTGGTTGCCCACCAAACATTGGTGTTCATCACTCTTCAGCTGGCCATCTTTGGTTAGAATCCACAGCTGAAGCAGGTGCAAATGTTTAATTCAAGAAACGATAGTAAATTGTACACTTCCTGACAAAATCTTCGGTTTTGTGCAATGCTAATGCTAGGGCTTGGTTTGTGCAGTCCCAATCACAAACATCAAGGTAGTGAAACATCAAGCCAGACAAACTACAAGCCAATCTTTCAGTACCATTGGTTTTGGGTAGGCTTCGTTTCAAGGCGCCACCAGAAGTTGGGCTCTTGGTGCAAAAGCTTCATGCAATCCGTGCTTCTGACATGTCTAACCAATCGATTACTGTACAAGAATTATTGTGTGGTGGACAAAACAGCGGTAAAATATAACGGGGGCAAAAGCAGCCGTTTTTTCACAAACAGCGGCCACTGGGTTTTTTTCACCGCTGTTTTGTCCGTACCCCGAACTATTGCAGGGTTGTCGACACACTCAATTTCAGCGCTATGAGCTTTATTTGAGAGGCGTTTAAATATAACATTGCACCAGTCGAGTACCTACATATGTCAATGACGTATATCTACCACCCTGCAATTGTCCAAACTGCTTAGCAGGTGCCACAATGCTATTACTAAGTAGTGATGTCACTAGTCTACTAGGTGTCAGCACCTGCCACATATCAAATCCCAACGTGCATTTGTTGACTTTGAGTTGATGTCTGCGCTTGCCGACCTCTCCGGGGCTGCTGACGATACAGTGTGCAGTGTTGGCATGCGACAGCTACAAAAGGATACGGTAGATATATGTTGGGTTACTGTACCTGGAACCGATGGAAGTTGGCCGCGCATGCTTCCATCGCGATCTGACGCGTACGACCCGTGTGTGACAGGGAGTAGGCGACTTGCGCAATTGACAAGCAGGTTGTGTCGTGAAGGTTACGAAGCTAGAGAGAATGTTTTGTATTGGCCGGTGCCAAAACTGGGGACTTATAAATGACGCTGGTCTATACTTAGTAACAACAGGAGTCTTATCTGTAAATCTCAAAATCCGAAAACTTTCGTTGTTATGTATGTAAGATCTGACTGGGCCGGATCGATTATCAAGTTTGGTAATTACATAACATCATTTGGCAGGTGAAATAACGATTTCTTCTTTTATAGAATTGAAACTAAGAAAATTAAGTGGGTGGAAGTACCCTGCACACATTATGCTGGTTAAAACATAGTACATGCCACGTGGCATACATATTAACATACCCTTCCAAAGAACAGTCCTTCAACGGGCATGAAATGTTCGGGCCAGACATTCTGCAAGTACCACCTAAAGTCCTTGCACCTCAACTGCTTTCTCAGTTCTATTCGATCCGAAACGTCGATGTCTTTGGCCATCGTTAAGGCTTCTGCAAAGTATATACAAGGCAATTACGTCAGTACTTGACCTGAATTTTCATTTTCAAGCACAGTTTATCCTTGCCTTTTGAACTAAAATAATCGGAACATCAAACTGTGAATTGATTCACTTTGAGAACAAATTAACCACACAGCCAATCACCCCTATAAATCACCCTAAATTATCAAGCAAATCCACTCACGCGGCGCAGTTTTGTAGAACAAATGCTTCCATTCGTCCATCCACACTTCAGCGACCCGCACCAGATTTGAGTTCAGAATGCGACTAGACCCGTTGTCGGGGAAATCGTGCGGCGACGCTTTGCGAAAGATGTGGCCCACGTGGGAACACGGCAGGATCTCAACGCGACCGCCGCACATCCAAATCTGTAAATCGCTTTTGTCCAATTCTGGTGTGGTTGACGCACGTCATCGCTGACGAGATCGAATGACAACACAACGTTGGCTTTGAACTCTCGTAATGAAATTTATCTCGTGCTTACTGTCAGCCGCCCGTCTCAGTCGGGCCGAATTTTCGACAAGCTTTGTAAAAACAATTATTCGAAGAATTTCCAGATTAAAATCTCTAACCCTGAATGAGATTTCCAGATTTTCACCGCCCCAAATGTCCATTTGATGATCGTAGGTGCCCAGCTCTTCGAAATAGTGCCGATCGATCGAGAACAGGCCACCGGCCATCGTAGGCGAACTCCAAATGAATAATATTAAAAAACTCAAACTAAAACAAACTTTTGAAACATTATCCCCCTTAAACGTACGCAATCGGCGTCTCTCCGTGATCCTTCCGCTTTCTGACCTCGGCCGGCGGGACTGAGTACCATCGAAATTGTAGATTCCAATTAAAGCCACCCCTGAACAGTTCGATGCCTTTCTGATAGGCGAACGTCTGGTCGTTGATCACATCGATCACCGGACACACGACCGCCTTGCTGAAACAGGATGAGATGATGTTTCGTAAGCTTGGGACACAGGTTTTTTTTGACTGTGCGTTAGACAATGTTCACAGGGTCCGAAGCTCAAGCAACTGTGAACTCTGAACCGTCACATTCTGAACGTATGCTCCTCCGAAGGACTCGAACCTCCGACCTCCCAGCCACCAGGCTTGGACAGTCAGTTGCTCTACCAACTGAGCTACGGGAACGCGGTCTGGCTGCCGCTCAAAGTTGCACTTATACCCACACAACCGCGCAGACACACACTGCTTTGCACGCCACACGCTACACGTTGCGCTGGCTAGCAGACTTCCAGTCCACACAACGCTGAGGTGTAGCTTATTGTGGAGTGGTTCACACAAATGTTGAATTAACACGAAATATTCAACTCAAAATCTTTTACACAGAAATCTTATTACATATTTATCGTGCTCTTGCTAATCAATTTATGGATAAACCAATGCAGCTGAGTCCTCACCGGTCTTGATGTATCCTTTGAAGCAGCGGTTCGAGCCACCCCTTTGTGCATTCACAATGTGAGTCGAGAAACGTCAGCACATCGCCAACTGCCTGTTCGGCGCCCATCAATCGCGCTCGGATCAGACCGACTCTCGACTCCGATCGGATCACTTTGACGGGCACTGACAATGTGGACACGTACTCGTCAAGGGGATCGTGTAGGAAGGCTGCAAACGTACAGTATGTACATGCACTTCAGCTTGTGCAGTGGTTGACACGACGTGTTGTACAGCACCTTTGAATTTCCCGAATTCAAGCGGAGCCTAAGCCAAGCCATCAGATTTAGTTGTCGTGTGCCGTACGTTCAAATGCACGAAGTGTGGATCGTGAAACTTTGTGTGGCCGCCGTTTATGGGTGGAATTTTCGAAACGGTGTAAAGGTCAGTTGGGCGTAAAGGTCGGCGTAAGATTCGGTCGAAAACTCGGTCGGCGTAGCTCGGTGCAAACGTGAAACATTGCCTGTTATTAACGTGGAATGTTTCAAGTTTACACCGAGGTCTATCACACTGAGCTGTCGACCGAGCTTTCCACCGACCTTTACACCCAACTGACCTTTACACCGTTTCGAAAATATCACCCTATGTGGTGTGACAGACTGACAGAACAGACACTGCTGAGTGTTGACCATGTCTGTCATATGGAGGAGGCACGATGGCAATTTGGTGATCAGTCTTGATTAACACGTCATGCTGTACCTTATATATATACTGTGAATGTTTTTCACAACCAGCGAAAAGCATTCGCAATTAAAACCCACTTCGGTTGCTGTAATCGTCGACCAATATGATCTCCTTCAACAACGCAGGTGGCGACCGATTAACGACCGACGTAACAGTCCTCATCAGTGTCGACCACGCTTCATTATGATACACAATGATGACACTTGTGGTTGGCAAAATGGTGATGTCGTAATCAATGTCGCGACACTTTTGCTTGCGCATGTCGGGCAGCGAACGGTTCAAATAGATGCGATCCGACACGAACAGGTTGAATTGATTGATCGGGAATAGATCGAATGCAATCATGTCGTCGTCGCCTTTGAGCTTGACCGGTTTGCCCATCTCGCCCCAGCCGGCCATCGGTTGGTAATTGTTCGTGTTGATCTCTTCTGGAAATAAAATAAAGAGAAAATAAGTGCGCAGCTCTTCTTTGTGGCCTTCGTGTGTGTGTATGCTAATGCCGCTATGATTGTATCTGCCCTGTTTGCTATTTTTAAAAATGTTGATGTCATATCATATCATCACATACATGGCAGACTGTAAACAGAAAAGAATGGCTGAACACAATGGAAGAGAAAATCATCATATGTACATTACCATCGGTCAAATTGATCTTGTTGCTCGTAGGCAGTTTTCCATTGTAATGTCCCACTACGACCTGAATGCCCCGACCCATGTAACTGTCCTCCGTTGTGCCGTACTGTTGCTCGTAAGGGTTCTCATTCTGCTGCTCGTAGTCCTGTGAAACATTTGGCTGCTTAGAATCAACTGCGTTTGTTGCGTACTACTCTGACAATACTTTGGCAGAACTTTCTCAATCTGTCTTGTCTGATCCGAAAGATTCATGACACGCGTGGGTCCACCTGGCAATAGTCACGCTTTAGCCAGCTGGGCAGTTTGCGGCTGTGCTTTACGAATCAGGCAACATGCTTGAAAAAAATCTCCGTCCCTGCAGAAATATTCGTTTCAGGGCTGGATTTTCTCTGGCAACAGACTTTCATTGACACCAGGCTGAACTCAAGAAGAATTCCGAAGTTTTAGCTTACATATGTATGTAGTTATATGCCAACGACCAAGGTCAACCACTCTTCAGTAAGCTCCTAGCCATACCTGTGCGTATTGTTCCTGAGCGACCAAAATGAGCAGGGTCAAGAACGTCCACAACGTTGTGAACAGCAACACCGAAGCAACGTAGAGCAGAATTTGTTTTTTGCGACACCTACGCCAAAGGTACATCCTTCAGGCTCTTGGGGGAGCAACGGTACGTCAGGGCGTGTTTCGGGTCGTCATGGCTTAGACGCCAAGGTGTCGGTCCAAAAGTGCACGCACACTGGGCTGTACGTCACATTATAATGAACAACGAACGTTTTTATAATTCAATCTTTGAAGAACATCAATATACATAGTCATCGAGAGGTGTTGTCTGAAAATCAATTCACCAAAAGTGGCTCAATTATGATGATAAAAACGGCGTGCGCCTTGAAGAGAAAACAAAAATATGAAGGACTGATAATTTGACGACACGCGCGAAAATGTGAGCGTGCGCAAAACAAAACACCACTGCACAATTGGTACCAAAACTCGCGCTCGCCGTGTGTTTTTCAAGATATAGATACCATCCATAGAGAGAAATCGGTATTGTTGCTGCAGATGTTAATCAAAAAAGACGTTGTTGTCATCCAGCACATGCCTACCTTAGGTGGTGTGCATGCGTGTACTCAAGGGCCGTTGCATTGGTGCAGCACGCGTGAGGGCAGCACTGCGTGTGCACGTGAAATTTTGCGCACGCACACAGGCATATATTGCATTGCTGATTTTGCCAATGCACATGTACATATCCCTGTCATGTTGTGATTTCGCGGATTCCAAGGCCTTGAAAGTCCATATGCAGAAACGCAGATATTGGCAAATCATACATGTGCACGTGCAACGATAAAGGGTGCATGGGCATTTATCTACCTGACGTTTCCAGATATAGGGCCCTCGGGTCGGGATGTTGGTGGGCTTTGAGACTTTGGATATCAACAGCGCTATCGTTGTCATTGCAGTCGCTTTGTTTGTGTTTCATAACACCGGTACGCATGTGTGATTTTAGAACAGTTTCTGCTGAAAAAGTTGCCAAAATCACCTGTTTATGAATCCTTTTCAATTGCTTTTCACTTGATTGAGTTTTAATACGTTTTAGCCGACATAAAGTGCCTGAAACGCCCCAAAATAATGCCTTCGGACGGCTATAGTGGGTGTGCCACACGGAAAACTGCGGTGGCAGTACGTTACAATCACGGCAGGCCTGTATCATGCGCGTTAACAATGGTGTGTCCCTATGGGCCTCATTAGAAAGGCGACTTTTTGATCCCACGAGTCTAGCTAATATTCAGCTGTTGATATCGCTAAAAGAAAACACTGCTGAATCAACATAAACATTGACATGAAACAATCATGACACAGTTTTTGCCTGCAATAGATTCAAAGTGTAAATAATGTCAACGTGCACGTGTACACTCGGCACACACGCATCATAACAATGGCCTGGCCCAGATTATGGGCATTAGATTTGCGACGTCGGTAAATGTTGTGTTGGACAAGTCTCTAAATATGGCGCACTTCGTGCCAGAAATTGGACAACTGATTTCAGGAGTTATTGCAATCGCCGCGCTAAGTTGCTAGATCAGAAATGCACACAACAACACCGCTCTGAGACTATGCCCGGTCATCAAATGGTCCTTTGTGTATGCTTGGCCGCTGGTTACGCTCACAACTTTGATCGACACCAAGGCACCACAACAATTCGAGAAAAGGGAAAAATCAGCTCCGTGTGCAACCTCAAGATTCCTTGTTGCGTTCACATAAAGCGGCTCCTGCCCGCGATTTAACCAAAAAGTGACGCGTTAGCGCTAAGACGCCAAAATCTAATTTGCCACATATGCGCCGTAGACTCAATCAGCCACCAAAGAGCCACCACGCTTTCAGTTACAGCGCGCAGTAACCCGCTCAGCGGATCACGAACCAATGTAGTGCCCAAGTACGGCTGGCAGCCATATAACGCATTGTTCTTCTGTCTTGACTTCCGTGCGTGTGCGTGTGTGCATGCTTGCCGTGTGTTTATCATGATTTGTCATGTCTGGGCCTGGCTGCGTACCGCGGCACATCCGTTCCTCCAGTCGCATGTGCATGCACTTATGTGAAAGTACGGTAGTATACCTAAACCCTACAAGTGCACATATGGATGAGCTTTGAATTTGTCATGGAATGGTGCCACGGGCTATGAGTATTTGTGAAACATCAGCCAGCTGCATTGACCAAGTAAGCCAATAAATTTTAACCGCTGATTATGCCCCTACATATACTACCTCTACCAGAACTGCGTGACAAAACTGCGTCACAATATTGCACCGCACTGCTGCACTTACACACCAGTCCCGAGGACGAGGACGCTCTATTTTCGGTGTTTTGCGGAGGATTTTTTAGTGTGAGACGGGCGGCATATGGTCAAACACGTGCGTGCAGTAAAAAGAACAAAGGCGCACGATGTTTTGGACGTTAATTGTGATTTACACGTTTGCTTTTTGGGACATGTTGAATGAACACTCTATGCAGCTAGTCGAGCAATAATGTGTGCATGCATATACTCTGACAATACTTTTGGGAGAAACTTTTCAAAAGCGTTGCCTGATCCGTAAAGCACACGCAACTGGGGCAGCCAGCTGAGTTTCGTAGCTATTCACAAATCGCTACGTTAGACTTGTGTGTTGAGCGGCTGGCAGTCACGTGACCGCTGCAGCTAATACACGCATAATGAGCTTTACGGATCAGGCAACGCGTTTGAAAAGTTTCTCCCAAAAGTATTGTCGGAGTATACACACGTGTACGTTTATTCATTTTCACTTCCAAAGGGTGGGGGTGGGGGTAGTTCCGGCAGCTGGATTAACTTGAGGAAATTAAAAAGGACTTCGCGGCTTATGTGTGCATGCGTATACAACCCACGTGCGACGGTAGTGAATTGGTATACATACGTATGGGGTGTTACCTCGTTACCTGATTAAGTTGGGTCATATCTACCGCATTGAATTATGGTCTCATATGGGTATACTTTAGAAAAACGCAGAAATTCAAAATTCGATTTTCGCTTGATATAATGTCGCGGCTGTGTGGGACACGAGATCAATCCCAATTTATGCCAAGTGAACCGGCTAAAATCTTCATGGTATAAACCAAGTCAACACATTTGAGATCGCAATAAACGTGATTTGATTAGGTTACGAACAGATCCAAGTATATTCACAATGGACGCATGTACTCATGTACTGATGTAACAGAACAAGGTGCAGAATTCAGACTAAATCGGCAGCACATTAGTGCACAGCAAAACACGCATGATAAAACAAGGTTACACAAAGAAAATCCAGGTACATACCATAATTTGACTGGTAAAACTGACCGGAAACACGTAATTTAAGCTTCGAAATACATACACATATGTACTTGACTAGTACTGGCTTAAAATTTCTAAAGTTATTATGTACTATACGGTATGGGTTCACAACCGATAGAAGGGTATGTACTCACTGAGCAATCCCTCAATGGTGAAATACCTACATGAACAGTACCTCAAACTGAAGTGTACGTTACGTTCTCATTCGTTTGCTTAAATTGTTCTTTTAACCAATTTATGGACAAGAAACCATGAGCTTTTCGCGCACGCGAACTGTAAAATATATACATATCCTGAAAAATTCTGTGGTTCAAAACGCAAGCGTTGTATATCATTCCTGTGAAACATCAGCCAGCTTACACAACTGCGAATTTTACGTTTTACACATAGTGGAGTTTCGGTGGCCGGGCAATTGAGCAAAGCACATTTGAGCAAGAAAAAAGGGCAGAGCAAAAAGAGCAGCGCTATTATTTTGTGCCAATGGCTTAGACTTGGGCTGATTTTGGTATCAGGCTAAGGCTGAGGCTTAGGCCTACACTTAGGCTTAGTTTTGCGTTTGGGCTTAGGCCTATTTGTTTTTAGGTTCTGCTCTTTTGGTCTCTGCTCTTTTTCACTTGCTCAAAGTGGTCTTGCTCAAACGTGCTTTGTTCAACTGCCCGTCCGCCGGAGTTTCAATGGCATGCGGCGGGCTGATGTTTCATTGGGGTTAATATCATACTTGGTGATCTCTCTCGGCCAAACTTGGTCTTTTTGTACCTCGTCAAATATCGAAGCGGCATAAAAACAAGACAGGATCGAACCACGCCGGCTTCTATTACAGTGGTTAACTCAAGGGGTCAAATCACTTCGTCAACTTACATACTTTGTAGAGTCGTCAACTCATCCCAAAAGCCATGTATTACAAGAAGAAAAATGCCTGCTGTCGCACGGCAAAATCAGGATATGGTTCTCGGTATCATGCTGGTCGCATATAAAACACCTATACAAGATTGTTTACTCCCCAAAGTAAAAAGATATCAGTGGTTACGCACAGGAGCAAAAGGCGACTAAAAACATCACCGAAACAGAAGAAAAGCTTATTTGCCAAAAAATGAACGGGATTTAGAAAGCGGCATTGTATTCCTTTCGAAAAGTGAATTAAAAAGCGATACGCCATCAAGGAACCATATTGCGGCCAATAGCGCAATGAGGCGACGACGGCAAGCTGTCACGGTTCGATTCGTACTAGTAACGGCATAAAGAGTGGGTAAAACGATTATGCGTTGGCCGCAATATGGTTCCTTGATGGCGTATCGCTTTTTAATTCACTTTTCGAAAGGAATGCAATGCCGCTTTCTAAATCCCGTTCATTTTTTGGCAAATAAGCTTTTCTTCTGTTTCGGTGATGTTTTTAGTCGCCTTTTGCTCCTGTGCGTAACCACTGATATGTTTTTTACTTTGGGGAGTAAACAATCTTGTATAGGTGTTTTATATGCGACCAGCATGATACCGAGAACCATATCCTGATTCTTGCCGTGCGACAGCAGGCATTTTTCTTCTTGTATTTTTGTTTTATATCGAGTAAGCGCATTTTCTCATTCGGTGGACGGAAAATACATATGATCACACTGATAATTCGTTCACTATACAAAGGAATTCACTATGTAGAGGTTCACCTTGTGGTGGTTTTACTGTATTCATGTTACTGTTTCACACCTCAATCAAGTCAGAGCTAAAAAAGCGATGTCACCATCGGTTCCCCGACCCCAGAAACATAAACAGCTGACACATTACTGGAGATCAGATCACTATTACACTATTTATTCGCATTGATCAATACTGAGTTCCGGTTCTAGTTCCGGTTCTGGCTCCGAAAAGTTCCAGATTTAAAAACCAATGCCACCGTTGGGTTTCTCGACCCCGAAAACCTATATACCGCACGCACTGTCGTTATGATCAGGCCAGTATTGTGCGACTTATTTGCATAGATAAATACTGAGTTCCGGTTCCAGTTCCGGTTCTGGCTCCGAAGAGCTTCGGATTGAAAAGCCAATGTACCATTATCTGTTGCTGTTTCATCAGAGTGCAAGAAGGTATCCGAAAGCTGAAAAACCAACCATTTGTTATAGGCTGTCTTAGATCAGACATATTGCGACTTATTTGCATGGCTAAAATTAGTTCGTCCAGTTCCGTTCTGCTCCAAGAGCTTCGGATTGAAAAGCCAATGTCACCATTAGATTTCTCGACCCCGAAAACCTATATACCGCACGCACTGTCTTTATGATCAGACCAGTATTGTGCGACTTATTGCATGGCTAAATATTGAGTTCCGGTTCCAGTTCCGGTTCTGGCTCCGAAGAGCTTCGGATTGAAAAGCCAATGTCACCATTAGATTTTTCGACCCCGAAAACCTATACACCGCACGCACTGTCTTTATGATCAAACCAGCATTGTGCGACTTATTTGCTTGATAAATACTGAGTTCCGGTTCCAGTTCCGGTTCTGGCTCCGAAGAGCTCCGGATTCAAAAACCAATGTCACCATTAGATTTCTCGTCCCCGAAAACCTATGTTCCGCACCCACTGTCTTTACGATCAGACCATTATTGTTTGACTTATTTGCATGGATAAGTACTGAGTTCCGGTTCCAGTTCAGGTTCTGGCTCCGGAGAGCTCCGGATTCAAAAACCAATGCCACCATCAGATTTCTCGTCCCCGAAAACCTATGTTCCGCACCCACTGCCTTTACGATCAGACCATTATTGTGTGACTTATTTGCATGGATAAGTATTGAGTTCCGGTTCCAGTTCCGGTTCTAGCTCCGAAAAGTACTGGATCCAAAAACCAATGTCACCACCGAGTTTCTCGACCTTCAAAACCCCCGGTGCCGCGGCAGATTTCTCGTCCGATGTATCCCTGAGTTTTGAACGAACATTTTGCCGGAAAAAAAAGAAAGAAAGAAAGAAAGAAAGAAAGAAAGAAAGAAGAAGAACGTTTTTGCACTTTTTGAGAGGCGTTGGGTACCGTAACTCCACGACGCCGGTACCGATCAACGTCAAATTTTGAATGCAGATGTAGGGTGGCCCAAGGCACCTTGTGCTTAAATATTGAAACTATCGGTGCTTTGTTGTGGAATTACTGGCCAGTGAAATTTTTTTCTGCCGGCACTAACTCCGGACAACCATATGGGACATGCGCTACCGCGCATGCCCCGATTTCTATTGCTCACTCGGGGCTGCTGTAAGCTGACGACGTGATTTGACCACTTGAGTTGACCGCTGTAATATCAGCCACCATGTCAGATCCTGACGGATCACCAAGTTTGATATACCTGGGTTACTGTACGATCAAAGCCCGTGCATCATGCTGACATCGCCGTGTCCGGTTGACTTGCGTGTGAAGTAGAGCGCAATTGGCACGGCGCCAATAATGATCAGAGCAAACAGCACGCACACAATGACGAGCACTGGTTGACAGACGATAATGTTGTCACACTCTTGCGGCTTGGGCGCCTCGCAAGGTACGACAATCTTGGTCCCTCGGTCGTCAAAGTCTATGCAGTCGTTGGGGCCCATGTCTGTTGACGTCGACTCCGTCGGACTTTCGGTTGTGTCACTGCCTGCTCTCGCGGTCACCTCCGACGCTGATACTTTTATGTAGGTCGAGTGAAACATCAGCGCGCTCAGCACGACGGCCAGTGCGCTCAGCCGTAATCCGACCGTTGTTGTTGTTGTTGATGTTGTTGTTGACATGACTGTGAGTTATACAACCTGGAATTTAGTTTTAAGGAATTGCAAATTCCTCTTGCAGGACCACCCAAGTTGATAACACCGTCCAAACGATGAGCTGACTTGTAATACAGAAGCCTGACTTCCTGATGTCTTATTTTACAAGTTTGGCAAGACTATACGATAACCTTCAATGGTGACGTATGGTTAGAAACTTCTTTATTATGGATGAAAATGGCACACAAAATGGTTGGCTTTGCAAATAAGCGACTGATTGTAAGCTGGTTGACGCAAGTCGTTGATTCTGGTAAAATTGTGCTACTTTCAGGCCGATAAGGTCCAAAATCGCTGCAGTTGATAAAATTTTATCACCTTCACTCGGAGTGCTGCCCTTTAACCTTAACCACACTACGATTAGCCTAGGTGAGATCCAGCGTATCCGGCAACTGAGAAGAGCATGAGCTCGTTAAACTTGTCTATGCATGGATATTTTGTTGCTTTTGGTGAGCTGCGTCTTTGCAATAGAATCCTTTAGTTCACGTGATGCAGGAGGTACATACATATAAATGCGGTGTACTTTGAGGGACTATGTTGCATTGGGAAAAAAAGTAACGTAGAAAACAAGAGAAAAAAGTAAATCACGTTCAAGATAGCCTGTAGACATATACATACATGTTGGCATGGCTACACCAGGGTTACCAAGATTAGGAATGCAACCATTAGCGTCGGATGAGTATTTTGACATAAAGATACAGCATGTCAGAGTCGACAGGTTTTTGTTTTAAAACATGATTGAATGGAATGAAACATCAAGAGACTGGAGCTAATAGTATGTGCCGGACAACAAAAAATTGCGCCCATCGGCTCTTCAGCACAATGACACCGTTATCGCAAAATCTTTCTTTTCCTATGCATTAGCTCTAGGTTGGTGATATTTCATCTCGTGTGATATTTTAACGCAAAAACTATGGAAGCTTTGCCTTCGACTGATTGTGCTACTCATGTCAAATCACTCATCCGACGGACAGGGAACCAACCTTCCAAACTGGATGAGTTTCTAAGGTATGTACAGCCTATACAGGTTACGATTAGGCATCAAATGAAACGAATAACCCATGATAAGTTGACAAACATCAACAAAGTTTAAGTTAGTCCTGCAGTATGCATAATACAACGAACTTGGAAAGAGTAGTGATTCAAAACCACGACGGTTAATGAATTTCAAAACGTGCATGTGACAAAATCATCAAGATGTAAAACGAAAAGCAGCTTGCGAATAACATTGCAATCACTACATAATTTTTCCATCCTTTGAGAGTTTTGGACTCAATTTCCTTGACGCTTTGTTGGGAGTCTTCAGGTTGTTGCCTGAAAAAAAATTGAGGGAAGCTCTGAGAAAATTTCAGAGGCAAAAATCAGGCAAAATCAAGAACAATGGGCTAAGATAATAGCGAAAGCATTATTATCCACACATTTTTGCTGAAAAACTCCCATCGTCCGAGATTTTACCTGATTTTCAAGCGACTGCCAGTCCCTGAGCCAGATTAAGCCCGTACACTTCGGCCAACGCAGCCTTTTGACGGTATCTATCCATGTAGTACTTGGCTTGCGATCCGAACGCTGCTAGAAAGTGATTTGTTGGCTTATTGTGGGGTGGTTGACACATGTCGTTGACAGCGTGTGCATATCCTCGATATCGAACTTGGTGATCGGATAAGAACGGTATTGGTAGTGCGAGCGATCACATATAAATCGGACTTACAAAGTATACCTGGACCAATTTGTGTAAACATACAGGGAACCATATGCGAACCATATGATTCCGTATCTTTTCGGTCCAGCGTCCTTTTCGGTCCAGGTACTTTTCGGCCCAGGTACCTTTCGGTCCAGGTACTTTTCGGTCCAGGTACTTTTCGGTCCACAACATCTATTTGAATTCCAGTGTAAGATGCGCATACTACTTACAGAGTCATCATCGATGGTCAGACTTACAGCTGCGTTCTATTATGCGGCTAACCAAAGTCGACTTTGGTAAATGTTGGCTAGCGTAGTGCAGATCATAAAATTGGTTAACAGTATAGTTATTCTCATGCCACCTTCTCGTCAGTGTGAAATCACACGTTATTCAGTGGTACTCAGCGACCAACTTTTTTGCTCGTGCCATGTTATTATCCTTCAACAAAGAACATATACAAACGGATTATGTATACTGTATATACGTATACAAACGAAGATTATGTGTCATTTCCTCGCGTGAGAAAGTTCCTTGCGTGAACATTCTCATCGCGTGTGACTTTTCCTTGCGTACATTTTCCTCGTGCTGCGACACTTCCTCGCGTCCATAGTTAAGGAATATTTGTAGTTTCCTCCTTATCAATCACCATAAGCAAGCCATGAAGCTATCAAAATCTCCGCATGACTTCAGCTTCCAGATACCTACTAACCCATTGCAGAAAGAACCACGAAGTTGGCGCGAAACACGAAATAAATAAAAACTTGCATATTTGTGTTCACAGCTCGTTTATTACCTACTTTACTGAAAGTGACTTTTTGCAAAGTTGCGGAGATTAAGCTTATGGTGGGAGATAGAAACGTGCGATGGTATGAAAAGTATGTATCAATGGAATCCGCTGCTCCATCTGCGTGCGATGGTGCAAAGTACAATGCTATCTGAACAAGTGGGAAGCCGTGAAGCCATCAACAGCAATTGCATGCACATGTATACAGTATGTACCCAAGACACCACCACCATCAAGATGTTGCAGCCAAGCGCACACGCACGTAAACACTGCCGAGGATCAGCCAGAGGATGTACACGACGCGAATACAGAATTTGAACAACCGCCTCACACCCTTTTGCAACATTAACAGTCAACGGATTATGTTCAAACTTGAGACTGGCGGCCTGTGCGTGCACATTGTGTGCCTTGTCAGCCAGTGTTGTTTGCAACGCAGTGCTGTGCTTTTGCTTTCTTTGCGCATCTGAAAATCTTTTTTGATGTTTATTTTTCCGCTTTTCAGCATTGGAATGTTCGGAACGCAAGCCCGTAACAAGGGCAGAGACTTCGGTCCAGCGATCCAGGACCATTTGAATGTCAGAAAAGACGCAACAATTTTCCCGTTTCACTCAGCCCGGCATCGTGACGTTGTGTACGAATTCGCAGTCAGGAACACGTACAAGAATGGAACGCAACGCTGTGCATGTCTTGGATGTGAGAAAGCACATTGGGTACGGTTATGATTGGATTCTTTGACTAGTTTAGCGCTGTTATCATGCCCATCGACAGAAGTGAGTAGATTATAAGGTGACACTGAGCATTGATTACCATTTTTGGCATGGTCGTTCTTGTGGTCATGTGTCATGTCTTGTCTTGTGTTCCATACCTTTCATCTTTATTTGTTTTCAGAAACAGAAAGCGATTGATCAGAAGAAGAACAAACAAGACTACAAGAATCTGAAGATCGCTAGGGTGTCGGTCAAAAATGGACGATTCGTGGACACCGACCCCGATTACCCGGAGCACGACAAACAGGGAAATCCACATTGTTGCACGTTCAAACAAAAGGAGGTTGCGGTTGTGAGCAGACAGAAGTACAGGTTCGAGTCCCCAAGTCTTTCTCCACAGTCTTGTCTTTATTGGGTCTCATCAGATCAATTTGCATGAGAGCAACTAACTCGCGCTGATGTTTCAGGCAAAAATGCAAAGAACTACAAACAAATGGTCAGGTGCCACTAAAGGCCTGGGACAACATGACCGACCAAGTCCGAAATCAGTACGCTGGTCAACCATCGAAAATCAGGCAGATTGTGGACCAGTTGCCCGATTACAACGTTGCTAGGAGAACGCTGTCGAGAAACGCGTCAACTGGATTGCAGCGCATCCACGATTTTGCCAACGACAGACGTCTCCCAGAGTCACTGTGTGTAAGTTGGTACACTTTACGGTGTTTTAGAAGTTTAGAGCAGTGAAACATCACACAGCTTGTCAGTACAAACACGCGCTAATTGCCTGGTTGATGTTTCACATGGCATTTTCATTTTCTACCACTATATTGTTTCATTTTCGTTATCTTCCTTTCATTGTGTTTTGTTTTGCTCTCCCCTTAGTCTGTCTCTTTGCTTTATCTTGGGAATCAATGATATGATCGGTTTGCTTTATTTTGTGTTTCTCCAGTGTATCGTGTCAAATGTTGGTTTTTTATATTTTGTGTACATGTTAACATGTATATTGTACACGTGTTGTATTCTGGTTATGTTGCAAAATGTTGTATCGAAGTTTCAATCGGTTCTTTTTAATTTGAGCAAATACCTGTGGAATAAACAAAACAGTTAATATTGAACCAGCATATACATTCGCAACAATCCATTAATCGAAATACTGATGGGTTGGTTGCCCTTGGTCACCGCTCACGCACGCGAGGAAGTTTCCTGGGGTCAATCTGTCCAGGTACGGTAGCACACGCGAGGAAAAGTCGCAGCGCGAGGAGAATCTGGCTTCACGTGAGGAACTTTCCCACGCGAGGAACTGACACAGGCAAGGAAAAGTCGCAGCGCGAGGAACTGTCCCCGGACCCAAACGAAGTGCAGGCAGAGATGTGGTGTTGCATAATTGAACCTGGTACAACATTTTATGTCCATAACCATAAATCATCTGCAAAAGAATAAACCGGGGCAGGGTTGGAAAAAAAATTTTTTTGAGCGTTTTTTTTTAAATTTTTTTTAAAAAGTCTGAGAATCGGGAAAATTTTACCAAATTTGCCTAAAAAACGCGCAAAAACGCGAAAAAAATGCAACTTTAATTGACAACTCACTTTTGTGACTTGGTTTGCATCACTTATGATGGGTGTTTACGTCATTTCGGTGCGATCCAACAGTCTGTGCTTGATATGGACCTATGATTGCTGCTCTGTGGTATCAGACACAACAGTTTGTGGTCGAATAAGCAAGATTCACTCATAAACCACACAGAATTGAGAAAGTAAGCTGCAGAAATACTTGTCGGGTAGCTGAATCAGCCGTATATGACCGACCTGATGGGGTATGACATCAAAGTACCATGTAGGTACATGCATACTATGTCACATGTATCACGGGAAGGTATAATAACATCATTTGGGGCATCTTAGATACCAAATACATGCCCCAAAAGAGATTTTGTGAAGAAAATTTTTCGACCCTTGAGAAGAAATGACAAAAGATAACCCCCAAAAAGGCCATTTTTGGACGTTTCAGAACATTTTGTTCCCCCGAAAAATTAAAAAAAAATTTTTTTTTCAAAAACCTTTTTTGCCCAACCCCTGAGCCGGGGACTGTATACCTTACTTCGGACGTAAATTCTGCCGGACTCCAGCACCGTTGAGCATTATGCTGGAATCGGTGAAATTTCGCGGTGAAATCTCATTCAACAAGCGGCTGATGGGGATTTCGTGTCACAAAACTTTGCCTGTTCAAATCACAGGTACGGCGATAATTGTGAAAGATGCGTGTACATTAATCGTTTTTATCTTGCGCTTATGTTTAATTCGCCGATTTTAAGCCAAATGCTACACAAAATACGCTCATGCGCGCGTGGCGCGCGAAAATGTTACACTTTTGTGAATATTCGTCGTGAAGTCACTTCAAGGTGCCGGTTCATTTGATTTTTCATCTTTTTCTGGCATTCGCCTTCACACTTTTGTCGTTGTGACTTCTGTCATGTGTGTGTCGATACTGGATGCAAACGATAAATTGAAATTGAATTGTGAAGTGTTTCTTCTGGCTGCGGAAGGTTGACAGTTTTCCAGAGCACACTGTGTGAACTGGAGTTGAGACTGAAGTGACACGCATCAGTCACAAAACGGTCATAAATTTACTCACCACCAGGCTGCAGTACACAGGTGTGCTCACATACAGGCTGTATGTGTGTGCAAGAGGCACCCTGATCTAGCAAGATGCACGTGCATTATTATTGCTTGTCTCTGCTCACTGTGTGTGTGTGTGTGTGTGCGTGTGTGTGTGTTTGCACACGCAAAGAACAAACATGGGCACACTGCAGCAGTATTGATTAATTATGCAACGCTACCAACACCATTCTGTTTCACCGACCCACCTAAATAATAAAAGCAATCTTTAGACGACCGCTCAGCACAGCTCCTGTGGCCCACAGGAGTGCGCGCTGTAAAGCAAGAGCACAACAAGCGAAACAACACCACACTAGGAGGCGTACGTTGTAGACGAGGACTGGGGATGAGATGGGTCGGCTTCCAGCTGACACCGCTCGGCCTGTGCCCCCAGTTCAAATCCAACGTCGTCTCATGCGCAGCTTTTTGCAATTTTTAAGTTTGCCGTTATTTTCTGGAAATTGTTTGCTGAGTATTTTCTGATGTTTTGTCTCATTTTTGTTGAAAGATTTGGTTGGCCCCTGTTTCCAAAGTTACAATCAGAAAACAAAATCACCAAAAACATATCTCGGCACCGGCAGGCATGAAAAGCGAACAGCGCCCGAAAGTGCCTGCTCACTATAAAAGAGTGTATGTATGCTGTGTGTTTTGGTTGCATAAAACTCGTGCGTGATGTTTCACTACCACGTACCACACATCTTCACTGCGCCGTACGTATCAACTCAATTTCGACCCCCAAAAAGTCCCCAAGGGTCACGTGACCAAATAGATTCGGATTCCCCGACCCAAAGCACCACCTTGACCCATTTTTCACCAAATTGTTTTCCCAGCCTGAATCTATCGGGGGGGGGGAGGGGGAGGGAGAAGAAATCTTGTCCCTCTTCGGGCCGAGGTCTGATTATGACACTGCTAGTCTCCGCTTGAAAGCACAAAAAAAGTGAGCGATATAAACTTGGTGATGGGTTAGGACAACACTGGGTTGACAAAACAGCGGGAGACAAAACAGCGCGGGACAAAACAGCGGGGGACAAAACAGCGGTTACTGAAGGCAGCTATTGATCTCTTTGTCAGCTGGCTCAGGCTTAGGCCTAGGCTTGGGCATGGGCTTAGGCTTAGGCTTGTCTTCTACTAATAGATAATATTAATCTGTCACAACTTTCCATTTTTATAATTAGGCCCACACTGCCCTCAGCGAATGTCAATTGAAGTGGCTGCTGTCTTTCGAAACCCCTGTTTTGCCCCGTGACACACTTGGTGAAATAGGATCGGATCGGAACTATTTTGGTCACGTGTCGTTGTTTGCATGAAGAATATGAAGAGATTTATGATGGTGTTTTGCACTGTGGCATGCGATTCCATGAAAACACCATCAAGAACTGATTCCACCCACAACCACAGGTACACCGTTGCTAAACTCAAATGAAGAGACTTACTGGAGCCACTAATTTCGACCAGTGTAAAAGTTGCTCATTTCAGGTCTCTGGGATTGTAATTTTAAGCTGGTCGAAGCCAATGGCATCACCAGTAAATTTAGAAATAGGTAATGCTCAATGCAAAAATTAAACGTCGACGTGACCAAGAAAGGTCCGACCAGTTTTGCAGGCTCAAGAAGTACATCAGTGCCCAGGACAAGATCATACAGGACGGGACCTTTGCTTGGAATGTGTTCTAATCTAACATCGATATTGTGGTTCTGGTATCGTATTTTCATTTTTTACTAAGAAACTGAGATTTTAGCAATAACTTTTTGTGATTTGTTCATGGCTCAGTATCAATCAACGCTTGTGCTATATGTAGCCAATGTATATCGGAGTTAGCACGGTAGTGCTAAAGCGACATTATGCTTGATTCCCTATAGTGCGCTTTTTGAAAATGTAATCGTGCGCTATTACAACAATACTTAACCGAATCAGCTCAAACTTGCACACAAGGTATATACCGTAGCTCAAAATGCTCACGCAAAATTTCGTCCCGCTGCAGTCCCGCACGCGCGAATGCGGGCAAGATACAGTCGACATTTTTGTTAAAACGTTCTTTCCTTTTTTCCCCACGAAGTACCAGTCAGGGCCCAGACATTACTTAACAACAGGAATGTTAGTATCTCAAATAGGGTTTTCGTGCTCGAGAAACACGATGGTGCTATTGCCGACTTCGTAACTTCACAACTGAAATCGGTTCCAGACCATGACCGCGACTTTTTGTATGGAAAGAGTGCTTCCCGAAGTAAAATTTCGCCGAAAAGTTGGGTTACCAGAAATGTTAAGGTTGTTTATGCGGGCTTCGCACTCGAGAAACACGGTGGTGCTATCGCCGACTTCGTAACTCCATGTCTGAGACCGGTCCCAGACCATGACCATGACTTTTTGTATAGAAAGAGTAAGTTGGTCGCTGAGTACCACTGAATTAACGTGTGATTTCACACTGACGAGAAGTTGGCATGAGAATAACTATACTGTTAACCAATTTTATGATCTGCACTACGCTAGCCAACATTTACCAAAGTCGACTTTGGTTAGCCGCATAATAGAACGCAGCTGCAAGTCTGACAATCGATGATGACTCTGTAAGTAGTATGCGCATTTTACACTGGAATTCAAATAGATGTTGTGGACCGAAAAGTACCTGGACCGAAAAGTACCTGGACCGAAAGGTACCTGGACCGAAAAGTACCTGGACCGAAAGGTACCTGGACCGAAAAGTACATGGACCGAAACGTACCTGGACCTAAATGTACATGGACCGAAAGGTACTTGGACCGTAAAGTGAGTGGACCGAAAAGCACCTGGACCGAAAGGTTACATGAACCGAAAAGTTCTGTGGACCGAAAAGTACGCTGGACCGAAAAGATACGGAATCAACCATATATCACAAGCCGAGCCTAAATTTTCCAACCCGAAAATGAATCCGGCCCGAACTTCCGAACCTAGTCGACTATTGCATAAATGAGTTTTCCACATAAATACCCCCTCCGAACAGACCCCGCGGGGGCTCTAATAGGATTTATTTTGTCTGGACCAGTCCGAAATGTCAACTTTTTAACCAGCAGTAAAGTTGCCTAGATCTTTCAGATCGGTCTATCAGCGACCAAATATTGTACTTTTCCGTTGTTTTTTTTTGGTTTGCTTACCACGTATAGATGAAGATCATCATAGTCGTGCTCAAATACGGTTGCAGAATGTGAAAATGCTGTTCTAAAATGGCTCCATCAACGAATGTTGAAAACAGCCAATTTTCCGCCTAAACCAAACCAAACGGGTTAAAGCCCCAGGGGCTCGGATTGGATCTTATCTTTCGTGTCGGATAGGGCCCATTTTTCACCAATTTCCCATTAGAGGTCCCGGGACTTGATGTGCAAAACTTCGGTATACTACATCATCACCAACCATCTTTGTTATCGCTTTTGTCCTGCGAATGTCTGGGCGCCTTCTTCGAGCTTCGTACCGACACGTCCTCCCGCACACTTTTCTCATTGTCATGGAAGCTCGTGTTGCGTGCCCACGTGCCGTGATGGCTGCCGCCGCCGCTCGACGGCTGATGTTTCATATGATGGGTGAGCTTGTCCTGCGTCTGCATGGCCAGGGATTCGATGGCAGTCAACTTTTTGTACAAATAGAAACAGTACAATGTGCCCAGGATGTTGTTGGTCAACAATAGGATCAGGCCGATTGTCATCATCGCCAGCATCGTGGATTGACAACCATTATTGTTGAACCCTTGGTGCTTCGAGGCATATTTGGGCTCTTCTGGGGTGACCTTGCGGCTGTAGGCCCTCCTTGGCGGGTTTGGAGGGTCGGGTGGCTGACTGGGAACTGCCATGTGGACGGGTGCGGGTTGCATGGGTGGCTGCGGTGGCTGTGGGTAGTCGTCGTCATAGTCGGCGGGTTGCACGGGTCGTTGTGGTGGGTTGCGCACTGGTGAAACGGGTGGCCCGATTTGCACGTCCTGTTCCATCGCGAATCCATCGGTATCGTGATCAGTTATAGGAGCTCGATTATCGTGCTTGATGATCGGATCGGTCGATCGACTACCGTATGCCAACAACATCATCAGTAAAACGATGTAGTGAAAGTGACGCATGATTATTTTCAGGTTTCGTGATGTTCCATGAGCGAAATCAAGACATGTTGTTGTCACTCACACAGGTAAGCGCAACAACAACACTGTGGACCAATGTTTTGGCATGAATATGTGATGAAAGGCATACATTATATGCGTCGGTTGACGTCAGCCAACCTTGACGTGTGTCTGGTTAACCTCTTTGTTTTTGCCAAAAGTACCACATGTTCATGTACCATGTGCGTTTCGAAGCCAATCTCTTTTAAAATGCATTGTTTTTCGTGCTTCTTGTGGTCTAACGAGTGTGTTGTGTTAATAGAGTACTTCATTGTGGTAAATTTTCCTCATTTTATGTAGGTAGGCGACACGTATATGTATTTTTGCGTAAAGCCACGTCATTTGGCAACAGTAACATAGAAACTAAAAAATTAAATAGAAATAAAGCGGATATTAAGTTCTCTGCAATGATACGATACTACCTCTTTATAGTGACCAAGTGAAACCCTTAGAAATATTTGCGTTGTGCTTTCATCTGCTGTTGACCCCAACGCCTTCGTCGAATATTCCTTGTAGCGACCGCAGGTGACAGGGCATATGATCCTATCATCAAAGATTGGAAGCTTATACGTAACGACAACTGTCACGCCATGACAGCTTTGGTGGGAGGGGGTAGCAGTTTCCTGGCAGCCCATCGCAGTGCGTCCGCGTCCGAACCATATCCCGCATCAGTTTCGTGTCTCGGCAGGGCCGGGGGCTGGATGACCGAGAATAACTCATTGTGCGGCACCGGTTGTAAAGAAGACCTCGGGGCATCGTCGGTTTGATGCAGCTGCACTGGGTCGTTGTGCTCGTCAATCGATAGCACCTATACAATTCAAAATGGGTTGGATTTACTTGTCTCGGTGGACAAGAAATTGACGCTCTGGTGCTCTGCTTGTGGAGTTGGTGGCACAAGGACAAGGAGCTACCAGTATAAAAGTCGAATTGTTTCTGATTCAAACAGTCACGTGACCAGGATGGGACAGATCCTGGGTCCAGACTAAAATGGACAGTTTGCCTGTTGTCTGAAGTCTGATACCAGACAACGTTGAATTTTAAAAAAAAGAAGCTTTACATTGTGTGCCAACAGTATGTAAAGCTGCGTAGCGTGTCTTTGGTTACCCGCTTCGACCTGTTTTTCCACACAGGCGGTGCACGGGGTCATTATCAGCGCGAATGCACCAGATGGCCGCACAAGCAAAAAAGCCAACGACCTGACAAACTTCATTCTATCTGTCAAAACGCATGACAGCATTACAGTAGGCATCCCCAAACATGACACCCAACCCAACGATTAAAACCGAATCATGATGCACGTCTCACCTGCACCGAATCATTCAACTGCTGTTGCTGCTGCAGAGCTGCATGCCCATTGGCTAGTCGATGTTCGTTCTCGGACAAATACCCGCTAGTCGATTGTTGTTGGCTGCTGGGGTGATGTTTCACGCCGACATGCGCTTGATGCTGTTGGCGGCTGAGCAGTTTTGCCTCGGACTCTGACGCGTAGCCGCCCAGCGCCGGACGACCACCCGCACGCGTCCGACGAGTGGCTGCGAAACATTATGATAAGGGGAGAATTGGGGGGTTTAGTGGAATGTTTTCGAGTGTTTTGAAGAAGATCAGTGGACACACGAGCTATTGGCTGCTGATGTCTTTGTCACATTTTTGCACAGAGCACAATCGAAACTTACTGATCACAATGATTTCGACCATTTTTTTATTAGTTGAACTTGAACACTTATCAAAATCATCAGCAGGCCAACCAAATAACGTGTAAAAAGTAAGATCGACTCGAACCGCTCTCCAATTTTCATGCATACAGCCAAATAACTTGAAAAGGCCAAAATTCAGACAAACAATTGCAAAACACCAACTTTTCGCAGTCTTCTTCGGCGTCAGATCAAACAACGTGAGTCCGGTGTCCGAATCCACACCACTCATGTCCGTCACCAGCACCTGGGAAACACAATGCCTACACAATGAAACGTTATACATTTGGTAAAGATTCGGTTATTATACGGTAGTAATGCCGAGACAGGCCCGCCTTAGTATACTTTTCTGACATTTTACAAAATTCGAAAATGAATTCATCATACGCAAGGTTGTGCAGAATCTCATTACTTCTTCTTCACACACACACACCTCTCTGACCATCAGCCGCTTCGTGTTCTGTGTTTCGTGTTCTCGTTCTCCATGCATTTCCTGTTCGCCAACACTTTCGCCACTAAACGAACTGTCGACGTTGTGGTGACGCGATGTGGGGCGCGCTTGCGTTGACCAATCTTAATTGTTAAAAACGCGTTTCTGATTGAATTTTATGTTACTATATAAAAACAAAACCGAAGATAAACGTTCACTGTCTAAGCTAATGTTTCACCTGCGAACAACGCTCTGAGCGCCTCGGCGGCCAAATGCAGTTTGCGCTTTGTGAGTTCGAGACGGATTGAACGCACGAGAATGCCCTGCGGCGTTTGGCAGACTTTATCGAAACCTGAGGGCGAACATTTTGGTGAAATATTTGTGTAGCCAGGGGTTGCTGTTGGAAAAATAAGATGAACACCACGCTCTTTATGTTCTTTATATGACGTAAAATGGTGATGGTGAGACAAACACCGATCGCCCTACAGCATAAAAATTTTGTTGGAGGACTCTGCAGGAAGCGATACAGGACATAATCGAAAACAGATCCAATGTGACGAAATCGATGGTCATTATCAAAGACAGACTGTCAATGTCCATTGCCAAGAAATCGAAGTTGAAGCAAAACGACAAACCGATGGAAGCAACCAATTTGTGCACCCCGAGATGTTGGTAGAGTGTCGATGACACACAAGTCTCCAGCTGACTGCCGTTACTGATGGCAATCTCGGCTGCCAAACCGTTCAGCTACAAAAATTATAAATCTGTTATTTGTTTGTGGCCAGTTCTGAGGTGGTTGACACACAGGTCGATGGCAGCACGCGCAAAGTGTTCATTCAGATGCCACGGTGACATTGTGGGGTCAACTATGGGTTGATTCAGCGTCGGTCAACTACTTTCCATTTATGCCAGCGCACTTTTATCTCAAACATTGCCATTTATATTTTAGAACGCACCATGCTCAATGTTTTCATCGCTAGATCACCGTCGTCACCAAAATGTGCCAACGCAAGCAGACCAGTTTGGGGCAGACCTGAAAAAATCAAGTTTTCTTTTTTTGTCTCAAAAAACGCACAACCTAAGATGCATGAAATAGATTGGGATATGGTGAGTTTTTGCCACGCCGAAGAAAATTACGAAACAAAGGTAGACAATTCATAGAGCACAATCAACCGCAGATTGAGATTCACACTTTGCTCGATGTACGAAGGGATTCACGATTAGGGTCCACTGTACATACGGAGTGTGGTGCGAAACGAACCGAGTAGCGACTGTAGCGCATGACTGCCGTATTTGAGCTGATGCAGTTTCGTGTCGTGCGGGAAGTAGAGCACCCATTGTTGTTGTTGACTGTTGTTGTCGGGTGCCGGTAGTACGTTGCGTTCAAAGCCAAGCGCGCACAGTAGCTCCAGCCAACCACTCGGCTCCGGACCGACTTGTGACCGAATGCGTTGCTCCTCCGCGTAGAGACGACTGCCGGTCGACGCGCCCGTTTGGATGCGGCGGATGGATTTCTCGATCTGGATGAAAATGACCAATTGTGATGTAGTTGATGCAATATGATGTTTCACAGCGTATTACGCAAAAGTATTTCAACGGTGTGTTTTTGCGATCCGCAGACATTTGCGGTCTCAGATTGGGAATTTCGCCAGATCCTTGATAGGGATTCTATGTACTGATAGAATCTTTTTCTACCATCAACGCATGTGTCATGCCGAAAAATGAGCGAATATACTTCCTTGAACACCCGTCCCATCCCGAAGTTCAGGCCGAAACTGAGGTTCACTGAAGACGAACCACTTCAAGGTTTATTTTTTATAAATCCCAATCACCCTACCAAATGCAATATGATTCGCATGGCCTCTCGGCATTCATCGGTTGCTTTGAGCAACTGTCTCAACGCATTCGGCACTTGTTGATTCAACTGGTTGTTCGCCATCAGCCAGCGTTTGTCCATGTTCGCACCGAACAAAGTGATACACGCTGATGCACACACTTGGTGCTCGTGCGCACACGCACGGATGAGGGACGCGATTGGCTCCTGGGTCGCATATGATGTATACAGTAGGTATACTAGGTTACCTACATAAATGTAACTGTAACTGTGTAGCTGGTAAATGTAGGAACTGGAGGCATACATAGACAGGTGCCTAACGTAAGTTGTTTGGCTGTTTCGACCTGTTTTCACAGACGCTGTATACCAAAAATATAGTGGGTTGAAGCAGGGGGTTCTGCACACCGGGCACTTTGATCAGCATGCGACGTTTGCCTTCTTCCACATGTAAACATATACCTATGCTAACGCCACGAACTGAAACATCAACCAACCGGGCACAAGCATCGTTCGTCCGTGCCAGTGCCAGTCAATAATCGTTCATAGACACTTTGCATGAACGCAGTCACCCGGATGTCAATGGCAGTTGGTGATTGTGTGACCAACATCACAGTCTGTGCGCCACACACGTGCAGCGCGTTGGCCAGTGCGTACAGATGGGCGGTGTTGCTGATGTTGCCCTCTGGGTGATAAATATGTAGGTGATGTTTCAATGACTGATATTCACCAGAGTTCACTGGGATCAGCTTCGGGCTTTCGACAATGTATCCTTTGTACAAGTGTTACAACATCATCCAGTTATATAGTTGTGCGCACTATAAAGCATGAAATCAAGTCCACCGATATTGCTATTTTGATGACCGATCATCGAGGGCTTCAACTTGATGGCTGACAGAATTGATTCGCTTTGTAGTTGACTATGATCAATCCTAATTTCCAGACAAATCAAGAGTATACGCAAAGCACATCCTACAGATATTGACGCCTATCTTCAAGTTTTAATGCGGATTGCCAAGCAAATGACACTTTTTCCTGCCCCCATTGCATATGCAAATACAACCTTGTTCGCTGGGCGCCGTCCACAACCTATCGGCAGCCGTTGTGCTGAGCGTCACCAATTTGACATGGCTGAGATCGAGTTGCATCAAATCTTCAACAGTCACCCTATAGGCGGAGTCGTCGTCGTTCTGGGAGTCCGAGTGCAGCACAATGCTGCCACAATCGTGGCTGATTTCAACACGTAAATGTGCCAGTTGGCAATCTGCCAAGGCGGCCATGAACTGCTCCCTGTCCATCTCGTTGGTATCGATCGATGTCGTGCCCAGGATCGCGTCGAGAACCCCGCTCTGCGCTGATTGGCTGTGCGCGTGGCACATGAATGCGGTCAGCGATTGCTGATTGGTCAATGCGTTCGTGTGCGAAGTTGGACCGCCTCCAGTGGGCGGAGTCAGAGCATTGATGCATCGGCCAATGGTTGATCGTTTGCGTGCCGGATGCAGCAAATAGTCGGTGAACGTGGCTGGCCAATCAGTGCACAGCACCACGCTCGCTGATTGGTTGAATAAACTATCGAACAGATCACGTGACCGAGTCGCCGGAGTCGGCGCAATGTTCTCGTGTACCAGCAGACGGATGCACGACAAAAGGGTGGCACTGCCGGCGAGATTTAGATGGAATTCAAATGGAATCGGGTATTGCGCATTGGCGTGTGAAACATCAACCGCCTGATTGGTCAGATCCTCGCTGACGTACGATTGAAGCTCTGCAATGGATGCAAAGAAATATGATGAGAAGCGGGTACTGTACACACGGTCAGTGTACCCTTTTCAAGGTCACATGATGAAGACACCACACATTTTTCGGTCACATAAGAATTTGGGACCAAACTATCGTATGAAAGCTTTCTTGAGAAAGCATGGTTTCGTTGCAAAGGGCGTGTTGACTACTGTATGGGGCCATCGACAGCGTTCCCCAATCAGCACCGATTACCTACAGTATGTACCTGCATTATCGTCCAAGTACCACACACAGGTGCACAGTCCGGTCACCGTGAATGTGTACACCAGTGTTTCACCAGCTTCTCTCATCTCGCGCAGTTTCTCATTGACGCACATTGGCGAGTTCGGTCGAAATCCGCCCACACTTGTTGTTGTTGTTGTTATCTGCTGGTCCTGGTCTTGGTCGGGTCTGCCAGCTGATGTTTCATTCCAACGCGTTGACGCACGACGTCGTTCGGCGGCCAGATATTGCTGATACGATCGACACATGTCCGCGTACATCAACGACTGTTCGTTGGCGCGTTGTTGCAAGTGCAGCAGCTGAAACATCGAACCGGCCGGAGTATTTGAGGCGAACAATCCGTTTTGGCATCACCAACCCTTTTGGCGGGTCGCGCAAGAAAAATAGTACTGGTCTCTCGGTATTGGCTTCAGCATTGGTCTCGCTAATTTTGACCGGAAAGTATTCGACAGAAACTACATATAGTCTTTCCGTTTTATAACAGTCCAGAGGCGGTATACAGAAAATGTTTCAACGCCTTGAAAACAGCAGTCATCGTCGTGGATGATAACCAACAGGTCGACAACGTGGCTCGAAACATGCGTGTGACTTGATGGCTGCTGTTGCGATGAAACATTTGCTGTATACTTTCTTTGGACCGAGAATAAAATGAAAGACTATACCATACATACATAGCTCTGGAATGCCTCACAGCTGCAATAGACTATCAAACCATCAAACTTGGTGATCGGATCGGAGCTGAGTTGACCACGTCTTATTGATTAATTGGTGTTCGACCATGTAGTCGAAATCAGTGACGTGAGGAAATTTCGAAAAAAGTCACATGATGACCAAAACGATTCCGTATCTTTTCGGTCCAGCGTACTTTTCGGTCCACAAGACTTTTCGGTCCATGTAACCTTTCGGTCCAGGTGCTTTTCGGTCCACTCACTTTACGGTCCAAGTACCTTTCGGTCCATGTACATTTAGGTCCAGGTACGTTTCGGTCCATGTACTTTTCGGTCCAGGTACCTTTCGGTCCAGGTACTTTTCGGTCCAGGTACTTTTCGGTCCAGGTACTTTTCGGTCCACAACATATTTGAATTCCAGTGTAAAACGCGCATACTACTTACAGAGTCATTGGTTTTTTTTTTTTTTTTTTTTTTTTTTTTTTTTTTTTTTTTTTTTCCAGTACTTTTCGGTCCATGTACCTTTCGGTCCAAGTACTTTTCGGTCCATGTACCTTTCGGTCCAGGTACTTTTCGGTCCAGGTACTTTTCGGTCCAGGTACCTTTCGGTCCAGGTACTTTTCGGTCCATGTACTTTTCGGTCCACAACATCTATTTGAATTCCAGTGTAAAATGCGCACACTACTTACAGAGTCATCATCGATGGTTAGACTTACAGCTGCGTCGTATTATGCGGCTAACCAAAGTCGACTTTGGTAAATGTTGGCTAGCGTAGTGCAGAACATATAAAATTGGTTAACAGTATAGTCATTCTCTCCTCATGCCAGTATTGTATACTCTTTCTATTCGTTTTGAATACACTCCACCTTCGAAATCGGGCTCGTGTTGGTGTAGTTTTCCTTTACATATACATATACCTACAGTATATGTATATACAGGCAAACTACACCAACATGAGCTCGATTTCGCAGCTGGCAGAGTAGTGAAACATTCTGACGTGGCTGCTGATTTGGGAAATGTTACACGTTGAAGAATACAAAGTGGAGCATGATGATTTTCTTTTTCTGTTCGTTTTCAACACACATAACCTTCGAAATCGGGCTCGTGTTAGTGTAGTTTGCCTTTTTATGTGTATTGGTTGCACAATGACCTTATAAGAATTGGTCAAATTTTTTTCCTGATTCGTAAAGAGGGAAAGTGACGGGGTGGTGACGTTGCGTTGCGTGATCGCACACAAAGCATGTAGTAAAGAGAATGTTTCAGACCTGCGCCAACGTGATTGATCTGCTGGATTATTTTCAGGTGAAAATGTTTTGTGAGAATCACAAATAGCACAGTGGTTAAAGGGGGCCTGCCGCTATTGTTTTTTGGGTTTTGGACCTCGGTTTTTTATATTAATCGTTAGTTGGCACTGAGATGAAGAAAATTAACCTTCAAGAACTTCACCAAACTGACGTTTACCCACCGAAATCGATCCACCAACATGGCCGCACGGGAACAAATTATCCCAATATTGATGCACTATGTGTGCATGGAAATCAGGATTTCCAAAGCAAAATTCAAATCACAGAGGTGTGGTATAGGCGGCGCGTTACGGTAGGTTGACAAAACATTTGTTATTTACAAAAGAGCTAATGTTTTATCGGGCTACCGTAACCCGCCGCCTATATCACGCCCCAGATTTAATTTCTCTTGTCATTCCTGATCATCATGTGCTAAAGTGCATCAATATCGGACATTTTGTTCCCGATAGACCATCTTGGGATCGATTTCTGGGTAATCGCCATTTTTGAAGTTCGTCAGAACTAATGTCTTGATCTCGATGCCAACAAACGATATAATGAAAAAACCGAGGCGAAAACCAAAAAAACAATAGCGGGGGGCTTTAAGAGTGACTGAACGTGAAAATCAGATAGGTTTGATGAATTCTTATATGTCTTGTCGCCAATATAAAGGAGTCTACGGAGGCCTCAGCCCCCAATACCGTACCCACCGCAAGCGAACGTGCGAGACCCATGCTGATCGCTGCTTATCGACACTGTTACGAGAAGCTGAAATTTCATCATCGCGCGTCCCAAAACTTCGAAATGCTGGTTGGTGTTGGCGCTAACACGCAAAACATAGATAAAAAACAAAATGGTCTCGACACGATCCTTGCAGGTCAAAATTACGGTGGGTTACGGTATTCGGGGGCTGAGTGACAACCTCCCGTAGACTGCCTTTACAAACGAAGTGCAGGCAGAGACGTGGTGTTGCATAATTGAATCTGGTATAACATTTTATGCCCATAACCATAAATCATCTGCAAAAGAATAAACCGAGGATACTGTATATACCTTGCTTCGGACGTAAATTCTACCGGACTCCAGCACCGTTGAGCATTATGCTGGAATCGGTGAAATTTCGCGGTGAAATCTCATTCAACAAGCGGCTGATGGGGATTTCGTGTCACAAACTTACCTGTCAAATCACAGGTACGGCGATAATTGTGAAAGATGCGTGTACATTATATTTTCATTCTAAAGCCTGCTTTGAGCGGCTTTTGTTAGCGCGGACGATTCGGCTCTTTTTCTTTTATATGAAGCCATTGTTCGCTGTGTCAAAAACACAGCATGTAAATCGATCGTTCAAGGCGATTAGATCCGTATTGGTTTTTTTGTGATGTCCCAATGTCAATTGAGTGTGGTTCAAAACATGCGTTCGTAATAAATTTTTTAATTGCGGGGTTAGTATGTCCAATGACACAGGGCACGTCAACGTTGCGGGCAAGCGCAATGCCATGTTTGCCTGAGCCCGGCTAAATTTTAGGCTTTTTGCACCCTCGGCTACCCTTTCACCCGAAGACTGTTAGCATGCCCAAAGATATACCTTTGATACGTGAACCTGCGTGCCAGCCACCTATCTTGGAATAGTAGGATGGACCGAAAAGTACCTGGACCGAAAGGTACCTGGACGAAAGGTACCTGGACGAACAGTACCTGGACCGAAAGGTACATGGACCGAAAAGTACCTGGACCGAAAGGTACCTGGACGAAAAGTACCTGGAGAAAGGTACATGGACCGAAAAGTACCTGGACCGAAAGGTACATGGACCGAAAAGTACCTGGACCGAAAGGTACCTGGACCGAAAAGTACCTGGACCGAAAGGTACCTGGACCGAAAAGTACCTGGACCGAAAGGTACCTGGACCGAAAAGTACCTGGACCGAAAGGTACTTGGACCGTAAAGTGAGTGGACCGAAAAGCACCTGGACCGAAAGGTTACATGGACCGAAAAGTCCTATGGACCGAAAAGTACGCTGGACCGAAAAGATACGGAATCGTCATCATCGATGGTCAGACTTACAGCTCAGTGGTTAATAAAAAAATTTTTTATTCAAACCCCATTTTTTAAAAAATTTTTTTTAATTTAAAATTTTTTTTATTCCAGCCAAAAACTGCCCGAAACGAAAAAAATGAGCGCTAAGGCAAAAAATAGTGGCATTTTTCTTCCATAACATGTGGTAAGTGCATATAAAGCACTGACGACACGAAAACAATACTAAACAATGGTCAATGAGTACCAACAGTAGTCAGGTACACACCCGTACACTTCCCCCACGTGGTGTGGGTGCCTTCGTGTGGCTTTGTGACACCCAAGACGGCAAATTTTGGTGAGACTATTGCCTCTTGGTACACGACCAATGCAAATATGCGACAAACAGTGTAAATATAGAGTGAATATCACACCGAATCACTGCTTTCGGGTCTGTTGCGTGGATAAATGCATGCCCACCCAGTCACATGTACATGTGTGATCATATGAGAGGCCATGTGAGTGTGTGCACTATGTCTAGATGCCACAAAACAACGATTATGGCACCCAATACGCCCATGGTAACCTTCAGCTGCCTTCAGTAACCGCTGGTTTGTCACCCGCTGTTTTGTCCCGCGCTGTTTTGTCTCCCGCTGCTTTGTCAACCCAGTGTTGTCCTAACCCATCACCAAGTTTATATCGCTCGCTGTTTTTGTGCTTTCAAGCGGAGACTAGCAGTGTCATAATCAGACCTCGGCCCGAAGAGGGACAAGATTTCTTCTCCCTCCCCCTCCCCCTCCCCCGATAGATTCAGGCTGGGAAAACAATTTGGTGAAAAATGGGTCAAGGGGGTGCTTTGGGTCGGAGAATCCGAATCTATTTGGTCACGTGACCCTTGGGGACTTTTTGGGGGTCGAAATTGAGTTGATACGTACGGCGCAGTGAAGATGTGTGGTACGTGGTAGTGAAACATCACGCACGAGTTTATGCAACCAAAACACACAGCATACACTCTTTTATAGTGAGCAGGCACTTTCGGGCGCTGTTCGCTTTTCATGCTTGCCGGTGCCGAGATATGTTTTTGGTGATTTTGTTTTCTGATTGTAACTTTGGAAACAGGGGCCAACCAAATCTTTCAACAAAAATGAGACAAAACATCAGAAAATACTCAGCAAACAATTTCCAGAAAATAACGGCAAACTTAAAAATTGCAAAAAGCTGCGCATGAGACGACGTTGGATTTGGACTGGGTGCACAGGCCTAAGAGCGGTATCAGCTAGAAGCCGACCCATCTCATCCCCAGTCCTCGTCTACAACGTACGCCTCCTAGTGTGGTGTTGTTTCGCTTGTTGTGCTCTTGCTTTACAGCGCGCACTCCTGTGGGCCACAGGAGCTGTGCTGAGCGGTCGTCTAAAGATTGCTTTTATTATTTAGGTGGGTCGGTGAAACAGAATGGTGTTGGTAGCGTTGCATAATTAATCAATACTGCTGCAGTGTGCCCATGTTTGTTCTTTGCTTGTGCAAACACACACACACACTGAGCAGAGACAGAGACAAGCAATAATAATGCACGTGCATCTTGCTAGATCAGGGTGCCTCTTGCACACACATACAGCCTGTATGTGAGCACACCTGTGTACTGCAGCCTGGTGGTGAATAAATTTATGACCGTTTTGTGACTGATGCGTGTCACTTCAGTCTCAACTCCAGTTCACACAGTGCGCTCTGGAAAACTGTCAACCTTCCGCAGCCAGAAGAAACACTTCACAATTCAATTTCAATTTATTGTTTGCATCCAGTATCGACACACACATGACAGAAGTCACAACGACAAAAGTGTGAAGTAGTATGCGCATTTTACACTGGAATTCAAACAGATGTTGTGGACCGAAAAGTACCTGGACCGAAAAGCACCTGGACCGAAAGGTAGCTGAACCGAAAAGTACCAGGACCGAAAGGCACCTGGACCGAAGGACCGAAAGGTACCTGGACCGAAAAGTACCTGGACCGAAAGGTACCTGGACCGAAAAGTACCTGGACCGAAAAATACCTGGACCGAAAAGTACCTGGACCTAAATGTACATGGACCGAAAGGTACTTGGACCGTAAAGTGAGTGGACCGAAAAGCACCTGGACCGAAAGGTTACATGGACCGAAAAGTCCTGTGGACCGAAAAGTGCGCTGGACCGAAAAGATACGAGATCGACCAAAACAGGGCGAAAGGATCCGATCACCAAGTCGATGCCGTTCGCAATGTGCATAATGTCACCATTTGCAGCACATAAATGGCCGATCGAATGTCAGCCACGAGTCCGTATCGCAGTGCGTCCTGCACAACGTCGACGTCACGCACATTCGATGTGAATCGATGGCACAGCTCGACTGCTGCGGTCGCTTCGACCAACGCTGCCTGCAGTTGAGAAGTTTATCGCTTGTTATATTTTTGTTTTTTTTATCGAATTTGGAAATTCCTGAATTATATTATTGGATTGGATGGCTTTTTCTGCAGAAGGCAGGTCACATTTGAAGACAAGCACTACGACCACGACGACGGTTGGATTACGGTAAGGCAAACGCAGTTGATCGAATGGAACCGTATTATGCGCAAGAGTTGGAGCACCATTGTTAACTGGTGTAAAAGCTGGTCTAATTTTCATAACGAACAACGTTTACGCTGGTCGAAGTAAATGGCTTAGCCAGTAAATGTCATGTCTCGAATCTAACGAAAAAACGGTCCAAACAAAAACTGTTCAGTCCTTGGTGCTGGCATTGGACCAAATTGCCATTCCACAAAACAGACTGATCCACAATAGATGAGAATGACTGTGTCGGACAAACAACCTGCAGATCATCGACCATCCATTGCAGTACCACTTTGGCCAGTCGAGTCTGCAACATGGCTGTCGTGTTGTTGGAGGCCAGCGTCATTGCTGTTTGGAGATGTTTCAATGACAGCGCGTGGTCGCCGGACGTGATTGCACAGATGCCTGGGTGATGTTTCATATAGGATTTTATAAACAGCAGATGTTAGTGTAAGGTAGTCAACTGATGTTGATGAAAGCAATAAGATCTCCACTGTCGACACACGTATTCTTGCTGAAGTCAATGGCGCATTCGCACTGAGTGAAAACAACACCAAACAGAAAAATGCTCACAGCCGTTACATAATTGACAATGTTTAACCAAACGCAACACCACCAGCAATAATTTCAGATGCTCTTTAACAAACTTCGATCGGACATCGGCTTTGCGTCAATTACATGGTGTGTCGCCCACTCCACAATAACCCCACATCCAAACCCATCCCGTACCCATTTCCAAATGCGCCTGCATCAGACAAACACCCATCTGCTCCGATTGCGGTTGCTGCATATTGGAGCACATATCCATCACGTGACCATAACATCGTTCAGCCGCTGCATTCCCATCCTGACTATTCTCCTCTTGCTGTGCTGTATTCAGTTCAACCCACGCAAGTTGCAACCAGGCCAGTGCCTGTGCACCAGCATTGTCCAATTGCCTTGAAACATCAAGTTGTTCAGTGGCGAGTTGCCTTGCCAGATCAGGCTTCCCCGCGAGCACATGCACGTTGCACAAATCGCCATAAATATGGGCTAGATCGATATTGAGCTGCAGCCGACGCACAAAGTCCAGGTTGAGTTGTAACGTGGCGACCGCCTGGTCGAATTGCGATAATAGACAGTACGCAGCGGCTAGACATCTGAAAAGCAGAGCAGCGTAATTCACGTGACACCGGTTGTTGAGACACTCTACTGACAAAGCGTTGAACTCAAAATTCAGAAGAATAGGTGGTCAAGAAAACTTGGGTGTGTCAATAAACGTCAGAAACTCAAGTTGCAGGCCATATGGTCAAGGCGGATCCAGTAACCAAGTTAAATCAGCCGCGGTCCGGCATTATTTCCAAAAAAAATAACAAACAACCAACGAAACAGCCCCATTTTGCCCACCTTTGCGCGCCGATTTTGATGTTCGCATCGACGGCACAATGTTGCATAACCGTCAACGCATCATTGATCACCTCCACACATCTGCCGCCATCCGCCATCCTCAACCATGCGTGTCCCATCCGACTGTAGGCCAACGCCACCCGCGGTTGATTGGTCTCGGCGACCGATTCTTGCGTCGATGACTGTATGAATCGCCCATATGAACGGATCGAATCGGCCGTCAACGATTGTTGTTGCAACAGTTCGGCCAGCAGCCATTCGGCGTCGAACCTGGATGCAGTAGGCCTGCTTTTAGTATAGCTGCTCTCATTACAGCGGAACTATGTCTGACACCCGCCTCTATGTCTATAGTGAAAGCTTCCGAAGTGACCGACAATTACAGCTGTTGTATCAACCAATGTGAATGAAATTCGTCTTGAATGCAACGAAATTCTTCGCCGAAAGTGACTGGTGTGCAAATAAGTGCCCGGTGCAGAGAAAATTGTCGACTTTTCAGTCATAGCCATCCCCCATGTTGCTACTATTCTTTTCTCAATCTTAAGTTGAAGGAATTAGTAGCCATGACACCACCAACATTAACATGAGTCCTTGCATCATCTGCTGCGCGCCCGGAGTTTCCAGCAGCGCGATTGTGCCACGCAGATGTTTCACGGCATCGGGCAGTCGACGCCATTGTTGGTAGGTGGTCGCCAACGCCATGTGCACCTGTAAATGCATTGTAAACGGTGTAAATGCACTCTCGGAATAAATCTGGGCTAAGTTTTTCAGATGCCTTCCCTGATTTGTAAACCGAACGCTTTTGATGACAGGGAACATTATGTACATACGAGTAGTTATGGCCCTGCACTTACGGATTATGAAATGCATCTGAAAAATATACACCATCTTGTCGAAGTAGAAAACATGTTCTGCAACAACTTGGTCCGTGGACCCGGGGCCAGCTGAGACATACAATCTGAGGTTTATAAGTCGTCGCTACAGTCTAACACTAACTAGTATACGTATATGCATAGGTAACCCTGGCCTGAATAGGCCATGTTTACCTGCGCCAATAGGAAAGGCCGATCGGGCGATTGCAGTAGTTCGGCTAGTTTCAGTTGTTCATTGAGTCCAGTCAGAATGTGAGTGGCCGGTTTGCGTAGTCGGCGATTCAACACGGCGATCCGACCCTGGAATTCGTACTGTCCCCTGACATCGCCACTTTGTTCACAAATGGCCAATCCCTGCGCGTAGAAGGTCATCGACTTGTCGAACCTGAGTGGACAAGGTAAGTTGATCGTTCATATGTCATTAAAAGGCGCTGAATACCCCTCAAGTGCAATAAGTACTCTTCATAGTGAACGAAAATGGGGGTCCCTCCTGATCGATTTAAAAATAGAGGGTGGGCCGTAATTAACAACCGCACATCAATGGCCTGATGACTTGATATCAAACTGTATGTACTTATCAAACTATACATACCTCGAACACGTGACTGTCCAGAATTTTCCAATCATGAAACAGCTATACATGCAGTATGCCAAGGCAGATTTGGTTCCAAATTTTGAAACCCGCACCGGTTTAAAGATTCTGGCGGCCGTAAGTTAAGGCACTGCGTCAACGACATGCGTCAACCACCTTCCACAGTAGGTCACCAATCTGTACATATACAGTACCCTGTGCACCCACCGTTGTTCCCGCATGTACACGGCGCCGAGTGCCGCATAATAATGAGCCTCCTGCTGCGTGGACTTGACATTGCGCGCCAGCCGCATGCCTTTGCTCAGCACCTTCACAGCCGCATTGACATCGCCTTTCTTGATCAGGGTGTCGGCAATCTGCCGCATCGCCGCCAGTTTGCCATTTATGTCCGATCCAATATGGCACAATGCCAAATAGTACTTTTGACACTCCAACGCGTCCACTAATTGATTGGTGGCCAAATGGGTGCGACCCAACCACGAATATGCAGATGACATCCCGCCGTAGTCGCGGGCGTCTTTCGCTATCGACAATTCTTGCTCGAAATACCGGGTCGCTTCGCGATATCTGCGAACATGGTGGGATGTGTTTGGAAGTAGTGTGACTTCTTGCATGATATTTTGAATGAGCCGGTGAAAAGACGGTCATGTGAAACATTGGAAAGCACTGTGCAAGCTCATGGGAACCCGACATCTCCTGGTCCGTTGGAAACGCTGTGAAGGTTGTTATCATGCCCATCGAGCATGGACAAAAGCGCACCTACACACTGACGATGCGAGATCACCACTTAGGTTGGACAAGTAAACATCAGCCAATTTTTTAGTATGGTGGACGCACCTACATGCACTTTGATCACTCCAACGCAAACATGTACATACATGTACATCATCAATTGACCTTACAGCTTACAATTGGCCGAAAACAATAACGATTGTGGTATCAAAGCAACGTGACATGATGATAACGACGTGTGTCAACCATCTTTAAATCACCCCACCTCTGACAGTCAAAATGCATCCTTCCGAGCAGCTCACACGCGTGTCTCTCGGCGGGCGCATTGCCGTGTTCCTGTGCCAACATCAGATATCGACTCAGCCAATCATCGCACTCTGCTGCGAACTGCACGCCACGACGCATGAAATGTTGCGAAATCGACGAAAGTGTCCTCAATTGTAGTTGTTGCGATGGCTTGGAGTTGGTATTCAGTTGTTCACAAAGTTGGTAGCGCTCCAGCCAGTGTTTCAGTGCTGTGTCATAGTCGCACACTTGATCGTATGATTCGGCCAGGTAGCCGTGCGCGTCGATTTGACCGTTTTTGTCCTGTGTACGTGAGATTTGGTTTTTTACACAATCGACTTAAAATGAGGTCGAATTCTTGAGAGATTGTCACGGGTTATCGGCATAAACACGACACGGATATAACTGACACAGAGTCCCATCAACTTTGAACCCCAAGCACCCCGACCCCCAGTAACCACCTGCAACTGTTCGCAGAGTCTCAGCTGCACGATTGCGTGCTCTCTACATTGTTGCCAGTTTGCCAGTCGTTTCTGGCAGCGTGCCAAATTGCCGTGTGCCGTTGCCTCGCCCCGGCAATCACACGAAGCTGTTGCCAAATCGAGATGTTTGCGATGCAGTCGGATGGCGTTGTCCGGGTCCCGGCATTGTTCGTAGATCGAACCCAGATGGCCGCATGCTGCGCCTTCGATTGCTTGGTCCTGCACGTGCGTGATGTTTCAGCGTCTATACGCTTCTAGTGACTGAGAGTTTGGTCTCAAATTTACTGTCAATCTCCTGGCCCTAAATATGGTTGTGATATTCTTTCATGATCTAAAATCCCAATCATGTCACGGTATAGATTAGGTGGACTGTCACTGAAGAAATGTCAACCGGGAAATGAACAGACCTTGAGTGACAGCGCTATTTGCAGTTCCTTTTCAGCGTACTTTTTCGCAGGCACCCAATGTGATTGGGCCTGGGCGACCAGACAAAGTTGGCCGAACGCCACTGCCTGAAATACAGTGTATTGTGTTCGAATGATTGGCACACGTGGTTGACAAAATGTTGAATAAGTTCTACAATTTTGAATATCACTATCACTTCAACTGCTATAGCTCTGACAAATCACTGCTCACTGCTCCACGGATGGCATGAAAATCATTTACCTGCGAACTCGAAATCACTGGGATAGGTAGGTTTGTATGTATTTATAAGTTGTATTCTGTGCCTGCTCGTGGTGGCGGGGTGCCTTTTCCCATAATTACCAACAAAGTTTACCGTCAAGATCAGAAAGCCCAGACCTGTTGCTGTTTATCCTTGGCGACTTTCGCATATTCCAGGGACTGGTTGAAGTACCCAACTGCATCGCCATACAATTCGCGTTTCACAGCGATTCGGCCCAACTGACAAGTGACCCTGGCTTGTTCAATACTGTCCTGTAGCTCGCTGGTTGCTTGCAGACAATTGCGTAGCAGTTGATCCGCTAGGTCCAGCTCGTTGTCCGATAAGTGCACCTAATGTAAGACCACGGCAGATCACAAAGTTTGATACCGACATGGCATTCTGAGAAAACAGGTATGTATCTAGAATTGCCTTGAACTTCAGGGTCAGGTAAAGGCCGAACTACACTGTATACTTCGTTCTCTCGCGCAACACGAAACAAATTCTCGCGCGCTGAGTGGCTGGCGAGCGCGTGAGAATCAATCAGCGTAGGAAAATTTCTTTCATGTTGCGCGAGAGAACGAAGTACTATATGCAGTTAGGCCTTGATGTTTCACCGACCTGCGCCAATCCCATAAACACATTCAGCGGCAGTTTCGGATCACTTGGTTGTTCGTGCTCAGCGAGTGACTCCAGTATCTCCCTGCATTGTTCGTAGGAATCGCGCGCCCGATTAATCTCGCCCAGTCGCAAATGCAGATGACCGATGTTGCAGAGAATACTGACGCAGGCTGCATCCTCGCCAAGCTGTAAGGTGGGTTACTGTATGTATAAAAATTGAGTGTCTTTTGCGGTCACGTGACCATTTCGGGCGTGTCTGCTCACTGACGATCGGCTGATGCATTACCGCCCATCCGTGAAAACGGGTTAGAGCGGGCAAACTCATTTTACATGATGATCGAGTCTCTTGAGTTGGACAGCGATGTGTGGAGTGTTTGACACATTATATCTATGAATATTACGCATGTAGGTTACCCGATGTGAATTGTGCTGTGCGTCTTCTAGATTGCCCGTTTCGACGTGCTTTCCCACAGGCGGGCGGTGCAGCAGGTCATCGTCAGAGCAAGCGCTCCAGATGGCCGCACGTGTTGGGCGCAGTTCAAAATCAACCCAGGCAACTTTGTGTGAGTGTGTGTCGCAATCTACGTCATCCCCACAGTCCTTCTGGCACGATACTCTCATCACCCACTGCGACATATACCTTCAGTCTGAGACACAGCTCCTGTTTGTGGTGTTCCAGCGCTTCATGCTCATTCTTGGCAGCCATCATCAACATACCGAGGTTGTTGTGCGCGCGCGCCTCGCCCACCGGGTCGACTTTATTTGAAAAAAATTGGACCTGTGTTTTTAAATTTACAAACAAAAATCAATTATTAATGAAATCTTATGCGGAATGAGTCAACACGCACCCAATTTAGTGGCGATTTCCAGATCCTGTTTCATGAACTCAGCAGCCTTCTGTACATTGCCACTGGTCCAATAGGCACTTGACAGAGCGGACAGCACCGATTGTCGTAACTGAAAAAAGGATGATAGAAAAGTGTTCCGTTGCGTGTGATAAAAGCGACGTTTCTCGTTTGCGTACCTTTAATGAATTGGTGCCAATTCTGAGCGCAGTCTGCAGCATTTCAATCGCCGGTTGGACTTTTCCGGCTGCAAGCAGATCCTGACCGATCAAGGAGACCAGCACAAAAGCACTTCTGTCCAGACCGCCACCCAGCGACTTCATTTCTTCGTAAACGGGCTCGAAACGGGCTGAAACAAAAACTTGGCTGTGTACAAGGTCGTTGACGCACTCCGCTGACACACTGGATAATTGTTAGCCGTCCCACGTGAACGTCAATATCGCAGAAATCAACAAAAGTAGTTATGCATGATCCTGTTGCATATTGAAAAACCACGAAATATTGGTTGGTATGTATTATTGCACAAAGTTGCCTGAAACAGCTACGCTTGCAACACCCTCTAGTACTCAAGAAGCTAGACACTATTGTGATGTTTCACAAACACAAAAGTTGCAAGGCCAACCGGCATATTCAGACGCTTTTACGCAATCAATCAATGATCCGATGAGTTGTTCGTTTTTCGGATCGTAAGTCAGTCCGGTGGCATAAGCCAGCAGCGCCGCTGTAGGGTCACCCATCGCCTTGAACGCGTGACCTTGACGGATGTAGGCCTGAATCACAAAGGTGAATCTACCCTCTTTACAGTGATAGAATGAAACACAAAACTGAAAGTTTTGTGTTTTGGCCCCCAACCACTCTGTTATCTCACTGGAAGCAATCCTGTACATTTTTACAGTGACGAAAATTGACTTGTCCTCCTGATTATGTCACTACAAAGAGGACGCACTATGACGCAATTTGATCTGGGCCGGTGTAGCCGTCGGCCTATTCCTGGGACTAATGATGAAATCCAATTTTCAGAAATGAATCTAAGGAAAATACTGTGATCTGATACAACCAACACGGCGATTCTTTTTCCCATCTCGTGTCATATTTTGTGTTATCTTATTTTTGTTTACATGACACAATTCGCAAAATGTCCGCGTCGTTTGGAATTCAATGAATAGGAATGAATGAGATTTATAGATTATTATTTCGTCCGGCGCATGTTAGACTAAGTCGAAAATTTGTTTTCAAAATCTTTGTCATGGGAAACTTTGGTCTGTCCAATTCAGGGCAGTGAAAATAATGGTGTGGAATGAAGCCATAAATGTGTATGACAACAAACAATGCACGACATCGAAATTGAAACGATTTGGTGTTGTTGTGGCAAGCAGTACTGTCACAGTCTGATCACAGTAACCATTTGTAACAAAAAGTTTGCAAAACATCTTTGAGACGATATAATTTAACCATAAACATACCCTACCCTGCAGTCAAAAACAAACGTGACATAACTGCGTGACAAAAAGTTGCCCGTTGGGCCCATGTACCGGTTGCATACCTGTTCACAAGCGTCACCCAACTTGTACTGAACAGCGTTTGATGTCATAAAATCAATCTCCAATATTTTATAATTTCGGCGCACTATGTAGTTTCACGCTTTCAAAATCTCATTTTACCCATGCCTGACTGTCTATGTAACGTGCATTGGACCATATTTTGGGTCGAAACAATAAAATAAAATGCATGAATTCGTGTTTCACTAGTCACATTGTCTCAAAAGCGGGTAACCTCGGTAGGAAAACAAAGATTGAAACAGGGAGTCATTGTACTCAACCCAAAATGTTCAATAACTCACTTTTGCTCGCAGCAATCTTCGCTGTTTGATGCAATTCATAGTATTGCTGTTGTTTTTCAACATATTCCAGTGACATTTAATAAATTTTTTTCTGAACGCTTTGTTCGAAATTGCCCGCCATTGGTTGCAGACTAGAAAGAATGCTTAGTTTCAGACAATATTCGACTCACAGGATGCACAGTGCGGCACCCAAGGCCAAACCGGAAGCAAAGTAAGTTTGGCAGATACTACGCTAAAACGGCCTTCTTTCTGGGCGCGCCAAAAAAATCGGGCGTTAATTTAGATGCGCACCGCGCAGAGATCACAAAACTTGAATTTGAATATAAAGGACGAGACGTGAAATATAAGCGCACGTTCAAAGCCCCGTGCCAATCACAAATGAAGTTAAAGGCTGGTCTTCGCAAAAGGCATGCTCAAAATACAAACCAGGGGGTTGCTTTTTTTGCAAAAAGCCAAAGCACGCAAGGCTAACAATTGAATTTCTGGCGATAAATTCTTTTCCTCTGGCAGGCGAAAAAATTACACACACACATGGACACTTTTCGAAAGCTGGGGTGAACATAAAACCGAGCGGTATTTTCCGTGGTTCACACCTAGAAAATCCAGCGTGGGCTTCGCATGGATCCTATATAGTTCCATGAAGAAGGGCCCAGTTCTCATGTGAGGTGCACTCATGCGTGCAGCCCTATTTGTAAGCGCAACCCGATATTTAGCCATATTTCAACAAAAGAAATTTGTGCTTCTGTGTGCGCGTTTCGGGGCATATCAGTGAGATAACGAACGAATGTGTGTATCGTGCGTTTGTGAAACAGAACATGCGCTTTGGTGTGCTTATTCCATTGCAGCACAGCAGAAATGTTTGACTTGCACATGGCTGCCAGGGATCACGTTACTCAACCAATAAAATAAAGTCGTTGTTGACTGACCTTAAGGCCTTAAAAATAAATGATGACAACCTGCGTTTTCCATTGTACAGCACCCCAATGGAGCCCTCGTGGGGCTCTATTCGGAAACGTTTCCGAATAAAATCCCCGGCACTCCATTTCACAAAAAAGGTCATAAACTAGTTTAGGGTGATCCAAAAATAGCTACCCATTGTACGCTAGGTTAAGAATAATTGACTGGAAATATGCATGCGAATGAACTTCAATTGGAATAAAAGTTGGTATTGAAAAAATAGCAGGGGCTTTCGAACTCGAGGAATCCGAATGGCTTTGTTTTTGGTCCGGGTATCTGGGTCCAAGAAGCACTATTGTCCTAAAACACCGGGGCTTAGAAAATAAAGCAGACATTTGGCATTCCCCGCGTCCAAAAACTCCCGTACCAACTGTTTGTCCAACCGAGACGTGTATCACAGCATTTTTCCAAATGGTCAAAGGGTTTGACACAAAAAGACCGATTTTCTACCCTTGTCCGCATGGAGCTTCGGGGGCATTGCACGGAAAACTCCGGTACTCGGTCACCACCCACCACCCGAGTAGCTTATGACCCGGAAAACTGCTTGACTTACCTGATGCAGTAACAAGGTGCGTAAATAAATTAAGCTTGGTAAGGCAAGGCCCGAAAAGAATTGAAACGGAAAGTCCGAAACCGTGAAAAGAATAACCAGAATCAGAGTAAAAATACCCGAACAGCAAGCAACCTTGGTCCAGTTTGGTTTCAGCTGTATGACACGTTCAGCATCCTGTAGTGCATCGGCATGCCTATCCAATTTTGCCAGAATCGCCGCTCGGTTGGAGTAGAGCACGTGATTGGACGGGTCGAGTCGAATGGTCTCGTTGTAGAGACGTAGAGCCTCCTGTAATGTGGCTGATTGTGAAGTGGTTGACACTCGTCGTCGAAGCAGGGAAGACTCAAAATTGTTGCCGGTCGGCCCTGTGTCTACACGCTGAAACTTGAGATGAGAACCTGCGAGAAAACTAATTCTACCCCTGAAACGATGGTCATAAAAGGAATTGCTGACGTTGATGCGAATGCGAGAAACTTCGACTGCTCCATGGATTTACTGAACTGATGGGCCGATAACCGTTTTCTCAGTAAATCCACTTAAGAATTCAATCTCACCTTGAAATCCTCCCTTTCACATGCATCGGCGGCGGCGTCGACTTTCTTTCGAAAGAGAATGTTTCGTTCGAGCACTCGATCATCAGGGGTGTCTGACTGCAATTGCAAACCAACAACATGGCCGTTTTTTGAAGTGCCACTGATTTGTTGGCGCTGTTGTGGTATTGATCTTCGTTTCTGATGCAACCATTTGCGAAATAAGTTATCGAACTTCATCTCAACTTTGATAATTTGAATTGACTGCGATTTCTTGTCAGAAAGTCGTTCATGCTCTCGCTCTTTACTTGACTTGATAAGGAGTGCTTGGCTTGATTGCAACAGCACTCCTAACGGCGATGTCAAGTAAGATGCATAAGTTGAAAGTGGTCGTTTTCACGCAATATATATAAAAAATATAAACATCAACCATCTCACACAGCACAACTTTTTTTGACTTGTCTAGTGTCTGTTCGATGTGTACAAACAAAGTTCTTCGCTTTTCACCGGACCAACATGACTATGGAGACATAAAACGCGTTTCATGCACGCTAGATTCTTTCTAGGAAAACGTATGTTCTTCTTTTCGGAAATAAATAATCGTTCCCCGGAGGATCCTACGCGCTTGCTATCCGTGCGCAATGCGCGGACAAAGAGAGTAAAGTGAGGCGCAAAAGTGAAATCTAACGGACTTCGAAACAAATTGAACGGCAATAAAATAAAGTAAAGTTATGGTATTTTGTTATGAAACGTAAAATGGTCATCTTTATTTTGATGGACTGACTTACCCACTCCGAGCTGCTGCTGGCTTCGTCCACCGATAGAACTTGCGCGTCCGTCATTTTGGTGTGAATTATGGTCAGCACATTCTTGACAATTTTTTTTAAATATTTATTTTCTCTGAAAGCTGGAATGACAAAAGGAAGGTGTACTGGATTAATCCAACTGAAAGCACCGAACCCTACTTTAACGTGTCTTTACAAATAAAGCAGTAAGTTAGCAATTTTTACTGTGCTCTTGGTGTTATCCCCATGTGGGCTACACGGTATACAGCCGCATTTACGCGTGTGTACATAAACTCTTGGATCGACTGGTAAGAGTAAACATAAACAGCTTACAAATCGTTTGCAGCAAGGTAAAGCAGAGTGAAAGGCATAAAAGTCTGTGGGAAGCAAATAAGACCACAAAACCGTGTCTACCAACAAACACAATACAGTCATCTGAAGCTCAGTAACCGAGTAAAATAATAATATCCGAAAATACATAACATCAGATGAGTAAAAATGTCAAACACAAAAAGACGAAGAATGCTGGTTGTAACCCATGTTGTGAAAGATTCCCACATCACCTGCATGCAGACGTGCTTACCTTGTGGTTTAGTGCGCATGCACATGTCTTTGTAGAACTGATTCACCAATCCATGCAGGCGATGCGACTGCACACCGTTTTCCGACGTATGCGTATGTGTACGTTTGTATGTGCGAACCTGCCTGTGATTTTCTTTTTTCTCATGCAAAAAGAGTCCTCCCCAGCCAAAGGCATCACATGCACAACACACAAGTCAATGTCAAAAAATACTCTATCTGGCAGTGCCAGCACGATGGATGGATGCATTTGCAATTCTTCTGATTATTTCTGAGTGCACAGTGGTATGCGTGTCCTTCCTTATTATCCGGTGCACCCATTTCGAACAAACTTGGAGGTCTGCATTACCTGCGTATTTTCTGGGTTACACGATGATGATTGTAGTGCCACTAATTGGAGAACACAAAATAATGCAACACAAATGGCAAACGATACGGCTCTTCAACAAAAAAGAGAGTCTGAATGTTTGTTTCAATGTTGCATTACGTTTTGAAAAGGTTTAAATGATGCGTTGCTTTCTCTGTTTGCTGGAAATACCAAGTTCCTGGCCAAAAAATTGCTTCAGCACGGCCGGCTGGTATGTATACGTATTACCCACCTACGGATTCCCAGAGCCAAAGATGCTATGTCCATCTGTATAACCAACATTAAGCCCAAACGTAATACTTGTGCTTGTACTTGTACATTGACATGAACAAGACAGGAAATTAGAACTGAATACCCGTGTACATACCACACACGGCTGCACAAACACACCCCCTAAAATACAGTCGATCACGTGTGCTCAGGTATATGTAAGTTTTACATCTATGTACTTTTGTACGTACCCACTGGTCTGATCAGAACAAAATCAAAGAGCAAATGTACGCACGCAATGCGCTGTGCACATGCATGATCTTTGTGCTTTTTCGCACAGGCTGGTTCTGGTTGCTTGTCGAAACGCTCCTGTTTTATAAAACCAATGCTGATGTTGGGTGAATAAATCCGTGTAACAGCTTGTATTTTATGGCAGTGTGTTTTATGCAGTCCATGACATTTTGCAGCCCAGCACGACCATATGACCATGCGGCCATATTCCTTCCTGGTCAAGGTGACAAAAGTCCGAACAATTATTATCTAATCCAAGCGTCATCATCAGCCACAAAAACATACATAATCCAATAAAAAATGACGTAAATCGACTTCAACATGATCCGACGCGGTGGTTTCTGAATCACAACAACATTATTCTGCATTCGTACCATCTCACGCCACAAGCAACCAACTTCCCCAAAAAAACAGTCATCCCATCCACAGATACAGTAGAACAGCGACATGACAGCAGCAACAGCGGCGGCAGCGGGAGCTGGTGACAGCGCACGCGTGTCCGGAAAATTCTCGGTCACGTCAATGTCCTATCTGTTGAGCGACCGGCAAGGAGCCAGTGATGGTACGTACCAGTGTTAGTGATATAAATAGTGCGCGTGAAACATCAACACCGGCAGTGTGGTGGACCGTCATGCCGTCGGTTCTCGTGCTCAACAGTGCGCACGAAAAGCAGAGTGCCACGCGTGAGTGAAACTACGAACTAGGATTTGACTGTTTGTGGGCCATAAATGGTGCATTCGCACTTATTTTTTCGCTTCTGGCTTTCGATGTGCACATCTGAATGAGGTCCGACGACAGTTCCTCGCGCTGTGACTTTTCCTCGCCGGTGTCAGTTCCTCGCCTGGGAAAGTTCCTCGCGTGAAGGTCCATTATCCTCGCGCTGGGACTTTTCCTCGCGTGTGCTACTGTAACTGGACACTTTCTCACGGGCGTGAGCACATGTATACAGGTATATATACATGTACATGCAATGGATGCAATGGCTTTTACTGTTTCTTACTTGTTCAGATAGCATTTTACTCTGCACCATCGCACGCAGATTGACCAGCGGATTGCATTGATATTACTTTTGATACCATCGCACATTTATATCTCATACCGTGAGCTTAATCTCAGTAAGTTTGCAAAAAGTAACTTTTAGTAACGTGAGTGATAAACTAGCAGTGATCACAATTGTGCAAGTTTTCGTTCATTTTCATGTTTCACTCTGACTTCGTCGTTCTTTATGTAATGGGCGATTAGGTATCTGGAAGTGAAAGTAATGCACAGATTTGGTAACTTCACACCTTACTTACGCAATTGATAAGCCGAAAACCATCAAATATTCCTTAACTATGGACGCGAGGGAGTGTCGCTAGGAAAAGTCCCACGCGAGGAGAATGTTCACGCTAGGAAATGACTCATAATCCTGAATTAATGAGTTTTGATCAAATATAGTTTTCGAACCGCCACATTTGCAGGAATCCATTGGTTCTGGGCCACTCTGATCTTCATCAACGCATTGGTTGGTGCCGGTGTGCTCAACTTCCCGTACTCGATCGACCGTGCTGGCGGTGTTTTCGTATCGATCGGAATTCAACTGGTTTGTGGGTGGCTGACTTCTTATACAGCGACCCTCATCTGGTACATTCGTCAATTCAAGTGGTCAGCCATCGTCGTCAAGTCAAACAGCCCCAACTTAGCGCGAGAAAATATACTTGGCAGCTGACGATCTGACTTGGCGACACTGAGCGTTTTTCTGGTAAAAACCGCTTGCATGGAGCGAAATTCTGGTTGCCGATCTGCAGTAACCCTGCCAAATTAGACCAGCGTCATCGCAATGAATATTTTTCATGGTGACCGAAAATGACGTGACACCGATTTTATGTCAAAAGAGGATAGACCATGAAACGATTTTCTCTTTGATTTCAACCATATTTTCTCTTTCATTGCATTCACACAGGTGATGGTCGCGATATTGTACATAGCAGTCTCCTGTATGATCTGGTGTTCACATATCCGAGGCAGTCACTACTATCAAGTAAGTGCCTCAATCTTTGACGATACAAAACGACCCACTTGGTCGTTTCGAATCCCACTCAGATCTGAAATTTGAGATTGAACTTTTTGTGGTCAGTCTTCATGGTCGGGGCCAAACGTGAATCTCATAGGACCAGGAAAATACGCCACAGCTAAATAGAATCCTCGGAAATACTTTCATATTCATACATACATAGCTAAAAGCAATGCCCCGAATAAAGAACCTATGGGTTCAGGTCGACATGTGAGAGAGGAAATCATGTTTCTAGCTGATACTTTGCTCACCATCATAGCAAAGACCTTTTACATCTGTTGCCCCCACCAGGACACCGTCAAACTCTACCTGGGCAGTGGCGGTCAGGTCATTTGTTCGGTGTTGATACTGGCATTCTCGTTCCTGCTGTGCACATCGTACATCATTGCTATTGGACAACAGTTGGAAGCCGGTTGGGGGTGTTGGATTGATTGACTAGGATTAGACGTTTTTTTTGGAAATATTGACCTGAATTGAACTTTATGATGATCGGTTGTACGTCGGATCCATTCCACGATTGTTTGAAAGTCAAACTAATTTCCAGACGGTCTAGAATAACAAGTTCAAAGCTTGTCGAACTCAGCAAATACAGTACATTAATTCGAAAAATCGTTACGCGCAATCACGGGACCAAGGCAAAACTGATCAATTGCCAAAAGCGCAATACGCTTGCCGATGGCCTCAATTTTGGTAAAGTTGACTGACAACATGTCGTCATTTCAGCATTCGAAATCATGTTGTCTGTGGATCACGAGGCTGAACATCCGTGGTATCTGCAAAAGTACAACCTGATGATTCTGGTCACCCTGTTGATCATATTCCCGTTCTGTCTCGTGCGTCACATTGATGCGTTGCACTATGCAAGGTCCGTGAAACATCTCACTGTCAAGAGCAGCGCTTATCTTAGCCTTTTTGAAGGTTTAGTGCAAGTTTGAAAAATAATGCAAAATTGCAGCCAAAAAATCATTGTGAAGAAAGCTCAATAAAAAGCTATCCGAATCACCCCTTACGATAGCGCTGGTTCCAAGCTGAGTTAAACATATTTTATTTTCATTACGGCGCGGTTGACACATGTTGTTGACAAAATTTATGTTCAACGTCTCAAAATCGAAGCCACTCGAAAATGAACTCGAAGTTTTATTGTTGTCAAGGGACCAACTTGCGGATAATCAATTTTGGTCTTGCTAGACTTTCTATATGATGCCGTAGCATTAGCATGTTTAGTCGATGTTGGACCCCGACTAGTTAGATTCGATCATCCAGTTTGATGTCGACCATTGCGTGTCAATGTTGTGCGTCACCCACTTTACACTAACCTGCTCATTGCAGTGCTGTCGCATCGGTGTCGGTGTTCATCGTGGCAGCAGTGGTGGTGTACGAATTTTTCAACATCGAACACAACGATGTGCACATTCGCTACACGCCCGATCGACCCGTCGACGTGATTGCTGCCATACCTGCCTATGCCGTTGCTTATATGGTCACTGAAACATCATTCGGGACTATTTGTATTGAGGGGTTACTGTTGATGAAACGTTTTTGACCGCCGTACAAGTTATTCGTTTGCGCATCACAAGTCTCTTCTGCATTAGGACATACATAGCACTGGACATCAGAATTAGAAAACCCCAGAATTGTATGTCAAATGAACAAGTCCGTTTCAAAGCCAAGGCTGTTGCAACGGCAGTGTTTTTTGCACGACGGCACTGCTACTAGGAGAACCTATAAAGAAACCAGTCGTCTTCTTTACAGCAGGCGTGAATGCTGAATCACGCGGCGTGATTCAGCATTGACAAAACTGTTATTGTGTGACTCACCAGAAAGAAGTCTTGATTTTGACCGTCGTCAAAGTTGTTTCCCTCATCAACAAGTTTTACGCTGGTCAAAATTAGTGCTCGTTTCGTTGTGTATCACGTTAGACAAAAATTTTGTGAAGCACGCAATTGCGCTTCAGTGTCCGCAACCTTCCAACTGCTTACCAACAACGGTTCCTCTCTCCTTTTAGTTCGATCTCTGTTCGGTGGCGGTGTACGGTCGGTTCAAACATCGGCGAGTGGCCGATTTTGCCAAAGCCAGTGGTCTGGCGTTGAGCACCGTGTTTGTGTTCTACAACGTTTTTGGCGGATTCTCTTACTACACTTTCGGCGACAGGGTCAAGCCGAATCTAATGGTGCGTTATTAATAATGTAATCTGCTAATTTTCGAGCATGTTAATTTTTTCAAAAGAAGGAAAAGTACTGACTCATGGTTTTGAATCATTGACAAGTTACATCTTTTAGAATTTGTGGTATCCCGAGAACACAGAATATGCGTTTTGTGCCAGGCATGTGCGAAATGCAACAGAACAACCATCAAAAATAAGGAAAAAATCACGCAAAGAATTATTTCCAGATGAATTATCGCATGAAAACAATACCGATCGTCGTCGCTCAACTGTCCTACTCACTCAAACTGTGTCTCGAATGCCCGATCTATCAGTTTCTGGGCTGGTTTGTTGGCTTGGCTTATTTAAGAATGGTTGACACAGATGGTGTGCGTGGATAGCCATGACAAATTCACAGAGCATGCATGATAGGATTGCGAAATTCCGCTGTTGGGCGCATTGATCATCGGAGAGTTATGTAGGCTTGGCTACCCTGAGAACGAAGGAAATCAATTTTGTCTGTTGTGTTCGGCACTGGCGACTGGTGCCATCAATTATCCATAAAAATCGATTGAAGCAGGCATTCAGAATGATGTCACAACAACAGTGAGTCCATGCCATAGGTTCTGGGGATGCACCCAGGATATCGTCAGTGCAGTTTGAATGTTCCAGATGCCCATTTTGCGCCAACTCGCATTGCAGGACCGCATTCCGCACATTGACCAAATCACCATCGACCAGCGATGACCCGAATGCGTATGATGATGACTCAACGATTGCGCTGGTACGAGCGACGACATCGGCATTCTGGCTGGCTGCGGCCACAATTATTGGCCTGTACGCTGAAAGCATCAACTCGGTGCTGCCACTCGCCTCCGCCACTGTCGTCAACTTTCAAATGACATTCCCTGGTTGGTTACTGTATAATTGAGAAAAGTCACGTGACCAAAAGCAGATCCCATCGCCACCACATCAACACGAAATATGAAATCGGTATTGTGATCTCCAGGTCAAGTTTGAGCCAAGAAAAACATGAGCTGCGACTGGAACTACAGATCCCACAACAAGTAGCGTCCCAGTGCGCAGGATTTTTTCGGCCTACCGCGGTTGACTGCAGTCAACCGCAAGCCCACCGGATTGCTATCTTTAACACGCAAGGTATAGGCGACAGCGACCCACCGGGGGCTACCGGGGGCTACCGCCTGCTACCGCAGTCGACTGCGGTGGACTGCGGTGGGGCGCGGTGACTACGCACTACCGCGCTCCCTTGGCTTGCTCGCTTTTTGTTTTTTGATCGTACTTGCTGCTATTTACTTGCTTTTGAGCTCCATTCAGCTCGGTCTGGTCTGTGTTTCAAAAGTCACAGATGCTGGTATTGCAATTCATCGAACGTGGAATGATAACCGCAGCATTTTTTGTTCTCAAACTTTACTTATTAAGAACGAAAATCAAAATATGCATATTGACGTAAAAGACACGTGCAAATGTTGACAAAACGGCAGTCCAAGATACATACAAAATACTGAACTATTTTCTGAAATATAAAGCGGCAAAACCATTCACAAGGAATTAGATGGGACAGGAATTTCAGTGACAGAACAAATATTACGAGACATAATCATCCAAGAAGATTCGCATAATTTCGCATAATCACATGTCAAAAAAACAACGAAACTAAAGTCAATCTCTGCGTGCATTGCGCACTGCGGAACCGCTTATCAGTTTACATGGAACTTGCGCATTTTGCTTGTGCATCGCTCGTGATCACAATAATACCGTTTCTGGGCCAAAAAGATGACCCCTCAGCAGTGTCGTCGCTTTTTCGGTCATGTGAACAAGATGCTTCCCAAGGTCATTGCCAGCGGCGGTGGTCCAACCGATAAATAATTGGGTTGTTGTGTTGTGACAGCGGACGTGAAACTTGCATGTAATAATAGTCTGGTGCGATAGCGAAATTGAAACTTGTATGTAATAATCTTGAGCCCTAGCGCGTGCGTGAAACTTGTATGTAATAATAATCTTATGTGATAACGGATAGCTTGTTCTTTCTAACCAAAAGTCGTTTAGTTATGAGTAGTAAGCCTCAATTTCGTACCATTGCATAAACAAAATTTAGTGTCGCATATTTTTACTTCGTGACTTTTAAAACACAAACCAGACCGAGCTGAATGGAGCTCAAAAGCAAGTAAATAGCAGCAAGTACGATCAAAAAAACAAAAAGCGAGCAAGCCAAGGGAGCGCGGTAGTGCGCAGTCACCGCGCCCCACCGCAGTCGACTGCGGTAGCAGGCGGTAGCCCCCGGTGGGTCGCTGTCGCATATACCTTGCGTGTTAAAGATAGCAATCCGGTGGGCTTGCGGTTGACTGCAGTCAACCGCGGTAGGCCGAAAAAATCCTTCGCACTGGGACGCTACTTGTTGGGGGATCTGTATGTACATACTGCGGGTTTTCTATGTAATTCCCACGGGCTCTGTTCGAAAAAAGACGGGATTGGCTCTTTTATATGCAAAGCTCCAGTGGTTGGCTGGCTCTGACTAAACCGACACACGTACAAGTTGCCACACCCTCCGCATATTCCTTCATCACCATCTAAATACACATCCGCAGTTATAACAGCCCTGAGTTTTAATGTTTTCATTTGACTAGTGTTTTTGGTTAAATGTGCCTAATCATATCGTCAGTGGTGTGTTATCATGCCCATCGACGTGTTGTGTGTTACCCACAGATCATCCTCACACCAAACCAGTGCTCTAATTCCGTCCAGGCCTGTGCCTATACACCGCCGTCAACCAATTGGCGCTAGAGGAACGTTCGCTATTGAGTCGACCCAAACGTATCCTTCTGCGTGTGCTGGCAATGTTCCTCGTGTTACTTGGTCTGGGACTCACTATTGTGCTGATTGTTAACTGGTACTTCACACAGACACAGGCGGCTAACACTGCTTCGCAAGCTGTGACGGCTACAACCGCCAAGTCTTCAGTCTGATTCTCTGTGATGTTTCATAGGCTATTTGGCAGTATCAAGCTTAAAGTTTGCTCACATAATCGGAGAGTCGGGGGTTTCGACGTAGTATATGTACTGTAGGTATATTTTTTGTCTTTGTTTCGTTGATTGATCGGGTAACTTTTGATATTGTATTATATTTTTCATATGAAAATGATTATAAAATTGTGTAGAAGTGAGAGAGGACTTGCTGATGACCCTAAAATAAGCATTATTTTCAACATGATCAACGAAACCGAAATTGACAATTGACAGCAGTCCACGAAACAGCTATAAAGTAACGTGCATACTTCTAACGAAAATAACACACGGCTATGATGCAAGAAACTCAATAATTTTTCAAGTGGTTGACACAGATCATGGTCAGAAACGGTGACAGTCATGTCAACTATATGTCATGTTTACGTGTACAACTGTCAGAAACGTGTAAACAACTCCATTAATAAGCGCACTCAAATCTCCTCCTCATCATGACAAATGCTGTAAATGGGCATGTCCACTAATTGTCGTCGACGTTTCTTCCATTGTTTGGTCGTTTTCGTGGTCAAATTCAAATCGACAAACGCAGCGTTTTTCACCGAGTACAACTGGTCCATGTTGCGGAATTTATTGATCATCAACAGATTGAGCGCCGAATCCGAGTAATCGTGACAGCTGCCGAATGTGTCGTTTGGTGTTCGATGTTTGCAGTTGACGCGTGCTGGCTCGTCGCCGACCGGTGACGGTTGGATACACGCATCGTGCAGCGCGCACGCCAACCACCTGTGCGTGACAACATTGCAATGGGCCGAATTCTCGAAAGCCAATTGCGCTCCATGACTGCTCGCTGGCGTTTGCGAGAATTCTACCCAAAGTCAGGTTGAAAAATGAAACACTTGCTTTAGTAAGTTGAGCTGTTGTGTGAAAAGCAGGGCTGCACAGAATCGGTTGTTTTCACCACCCAGCAGATATTTATAGTGAGAGTGAAACATTTCATTGCACAGTGGAAAACTTGGAATTAAAAGATCCCAACGTCAAGCATATGAGCGATCGTGCCATGGTCAGTTAGGAGTGCAATTACGCTTTGACGTACGCAGCATAGGTTGAGCAGCCCAACAAACATTACGATGAACACCTTCAGAAACTGCAGTCCAACCGCACCAGCGTCCCAAACACAGACACAGTACTGTACCTATGTACATACGTACATACCATCTGATGACATCCACTGTGGGCAATGTTTTCACAACGAACATCAACTTTGTCGACACCATCAAATGACTCTTCAGTCGTTCGTAGTCAGTTGGCAGGAATTCGGTCAGACATGAAACATTAGCGTTGAAAACATTAATCGTGATTAGTTCTGCATCTATATGATTGGAAAAACTTTGGTTTGAGAATATTTCAGTGTTAATTCCTGACAAGCGAAACCGCATGCTGATCGGGAAGAAACCGTTCACTGACGGTCGATTTTTAATCCTGACAAATGATCTCCGGATATTCTGAACGAGTAAGATTGAACCAGGATACCCGCGGTGTGTATGTACTACCGCAGGTTAAACTATATTTGTGTTGGCTCAAAAACAAAACAGTAAAAATGATTACACGTGTTCACACGCACCTTCGCTCGACCCAATATTGATGTTGTGATCGTAGACACCAAACAGCGTGATCGGAGAACGGGCTTTTCGTTGCACATTCGTGTAGAACAGCTGCAGACCAGCACCCAACCACACAACGTCCGCGTCCATGTACCAGAAACCGTTTGGATACTTGAGCAATGCGTCCTGATGATGTTTCGCAGCCGTTCATACCACAGCCGGTAACTTTGTTATCCGTCTAGTCATGGTCACGTGACCGTTCAAATTAATACGATATTTCAAGATCAAGATTAGCTGACAATTCGACAAGTGTGGTCGATTGTAGTTTGGTCGAAGTTTCACGACAGAACTGAACCGATCAACAAGTTTGACACCGAACATTAATGTAAGCAGAGTTTGGAAAACGTTCTTATCGGGCTCGAACCCATGTATGTACATTACTTCTGCATGATATTCGTTCAATCCACTGCGCTATACGTCAACACCACAAACTAACCGATATGACAATTGGCTTCCATCGTTGTTCACTGAGTTCATCCATGACATGTGGCGAATACAGGGTGTAATTGATGGAGTTGACCAAAGTAGCTGAACACCAGGTTCGAACTTGCTTCTGTTGATCGGCACTCAGACCTGAACCGACAACCGAACGCGGAGTTTGGATTATTGTGGAATGGTCGACTGACGTACTCGATTTCATGTTCAGGGCAGTTTGTCTTTCGTCTCACATGGAATTCGATTACTCGCAGCTATGCGAACTGCGTTGGTCATGTTATGCAAACAGAGTGCATCATCAAACACTCCAGAACTGACGCTAGATCGAAACCAAAGGACTGAATGGAAAAAACTGCACCTAAATTGTAAATGTACAGATCGTCCTTTGGATGATGTTGTCTAACAGATAAGTACAGCAGTTTGAGATGCAACCAATGCTGAGTGGCGGCTGCCGTGATGAAACGAGGTGTTTCGACGAGAACATCCATTTGAACGGGCAGTTCCAGCTGAATAATCGAGCTTTTTGCAAATGTCATCCGGGTTTGTTGGGAATTGATTTTTTCTGTTTTTCTTCTCCCCATTTTGCGGGACGAACAGCTAATGAGTTGTGCAGCGTGTTTTTGGGCTGCCCGTTCCGACCGACGGGCGGTGCACCAGGTCATCGTCAGTGCGAATGCACCAGATGGCCACCACGTGAACAGTCCAGCCTTTTTACCGGGGCACAATTGACAACTTATTTTTCGTCGTAAGAACGATCGAACGGCAGATTGGAAACCAAAAATGTTCTTCAAAAAGTTCCGCGGCATGTTGACGGGTCACAATAAAGAAGGTGCACTGTACGGGCACAATAGGTACCTGATCATACTGTTGCCAGGCGGCGACAATGCTGCAATTCATGCGTCTTCCCGTCACTATCTCCCCGTCGATCACCTGTCCGTAGCAAAAGGCCACAATTCGACCGTCGGGGGATTGACATCGACAGGGGTCGACCAACAGTGCGTCCAGCTGTTCGTCCGCCGTTAGTTCGGAGTCATCGGAGACAGGCGGGCTGGCTGATGTTTCACATTGCTCATGTACGCGATTGTACCTTCTTTGTTTACCACCCCTATCTAGTGTGCAACGGATATGTCGCACAGAGTTAATATTGTTTGCGTGCAAAAAAAGACGTGCCGCGGGTCGTTGAATCGCGTTTTATTCAAAAAGTAGCCAGAATATCATTTTAACTCGGCGGTGTTTTTCTTTTTCATGCAAGAAACCGGGGTGTTTATAATGTTAGGTGACGTGCGACACACCCTTTAAACGTATAAGCTTTTCAGAAGATCTGACCGATCCGAGCTGGTATGTTGGCCTTCATACTGCTCGGCAAAGTCATTCGTCGCAACGCTTTCAATAATGTCCGGGAACGATTGACTGTATGCTTTTATCGCTGCGCACCTACAATGGTACCGAACCCACCTGCGCCCAGTTTCTGCCGACTGCTGATCTCACTTTTGACCATCTCCAACTCTTTCTCGCTGTCAACAATGTCCTTGTCGAAATCCTGTTTCAGCTCATCCCCTAATCGGTCGTTGTCCGGCTCCCACAACCAGTACATGGCACACAACGCTGTCACGATCAAGCCGCCTGTTCGGTAGTTCATTTTTGTTGTTTTTTTTTCAAATAATTAATATTGTGTAGTTTTTATGGCAAGGCAAGGATATCATGCTTTCTGCGGTCGTCTTATGCCTGTACAGAGTGCAGTATTGATTCTTCCCGGCTTGTGTCAGAATTATATCGACGTGTCACGCACAAGGCGTATAGTTCACTGAAAGGTACCTATTGTCCAGCCACGTGCTCATGAGACGACTCTTTTTAAAGCTTGCTTGACCAGATTAAAAAATGCGCCGGTTGCACGGGTTTTCGCAAACAAAAGAAAGAGATTGGGCCGAGAGACGTGATGACACGTTCCAGCTGGCTGACCTCAATTTGTTGCGTGCTTACGCGAACAGCAACGCCGTTCAACACACAAATGTTTTGGGAGTCAAAAGGGAATTTACGCACCGAGGTAGAGAGCGTGTTTTTAAAAAAATACATGTATTTCTCTTTCTTTCATTTCCAAAATAAGTGGAACCGGAACATTATTGGATCCGTTCAAGTCAACTTCAAAATAAGTCGTCTCATGAGTTCGTGGCTGGACTGTGCGCAATGTTTATTCTCACAACATCACGCAATACATATAACAAAACACAAAAGTCCTCAAGTACCAGTATACAAAACACGTGTAGGAGTAGCAGGAAGCATCATCATTGCAAAGGTACATTATGTACAGTATGTATATAACCAGCACTGGCAACAGAAACAAAGAGAAAACGGTGCTTTTGAAAGGACAGTACACGAGTGCAGTCTGTATACACGTTCAAGAAAGAACAATGAAACCAATATGTAAGTCCAAAAAAGATATTTTTGTACGAGTAAGGTTCATTTGACAAAAAACTGAGCTCAGAACGTGAAGAGGTTGACACCACATCGTAAACTGAGCGACCGCCCAACAGCAAACACGCTTGATGAAGTATGTGTGTCAACTACATTACAACAAGCCGAACGAAAGTGCAGCACCATGACTGTTTACAGATGACGTGAGAAGAGAACACGCATCTCACTCAAAAAGTTTCATGCCAATTCTGAGGCGATTGATGCAAGTCGCTGACCGTGTTCATCCTGAGCGAACAACAAACTTCTTGTCAACGACGTGTGTCAACCACAGTGCAATAAACCGTTTTTGACAAGAGCATGATCCTTCCCAGTGTCCTATGTACAAAGTTATACACGTTGATTCTACACTGGTCACGGCATGTTGAGACTGCCGAAGGACTCAATGTAGACCTGATTGGCATCACCTTGTCCATCCAGGCGTTTCCGTGACCAAACATCCAGTTTGGTCGGTTGCAACCATTTGCACAGTTGCGTACGCTGGTCACATAATACACTGGTCATGGAAGCAATCGAAATTTTGTGCCAGGTTTGACCACTGTTTTTGTTATTGTCAACGGGGTCGGGGTTGGTCGCAGTTGTTGACGACATTGCTGCCCAGTTCTGGTCTTGGCCCGGTCGGGGATTATTGGGTTCCTGTTTGGCATGGGACGTGGTCGGTTGAATACCAGGACCACCGCCGGACGCCGTCGTTAGAATTCGTTGACGACTGATCGGTCCGAAATGTCGGCCTCTGCCTGAAAAAATGCTCTCTTTTTTCAAACATTAAGCATAAAAGAGGACATACTGTAACTGCTTTCTACTCAATGAGTCGGACCTCAAATGAAAACTGATCAAAGTGGAAAAAAGTGCGCACAAAATTGCACCATGCACGCATTGGACCGGAAGTTTCATGGAACCTAAGCTATTGCGAGTGACACAGCTGCGTGGCTTACATTTTATGTGCTGTAAGCCGCATGAAGGTACACGTGCACAGTGCGAGAGCAAGCTATTAGCTCACACAGGCATGTACATTCCTATAGCATGGCGACCCGTGTGTGAGTGTTTGATGCTAAAATTTTTATTAGGTGGACTCAGAGAACATGAGCGTATGCTGAACTGAACTGAGAAAAACACAAAAAACCAAGGTTTCGAGCGACTTTTTTAACTCTGCAATGATGGTGTGGTAAGCAACGAGACACGATGTTTGTCGAGAGCGACACGGTAGATATAGGTGTACCATGTATATAGCAAAGAGAACCGCATGACACCACTAATACTCATCAAGACACACAGGAGCGCAGCTTTGTGTGGTGAGGTACTGTATGAACACATTGCCTACTAGCTGAACCATTGATTAAAAAATACACGCACACGCACGTACAAGCATGACATATGCGCTCTCGAAGTTCTATGGAGTAGGGCGCAAAGTACACAGACGAAGGTGTCAGAGTTTGCTACGTTCCCCTCGCACACAAATGCATGATTGCTCACTGAGTTTGCACTGCAGAAGCGCTAACTAAACTGACGCTCTTATGAAACCAAAGAGAAATTCACTATTTTGCTTAAAAAACGTTTGTGTTGGTGATGCAGAGAAAATTCCAATTTTTCAAACACAAAACACGAGCACACAGCAAAGTTTATAATGAGCAAAGCTGCGCCTACGTAAGTACTTTTCTGCGTTACCAGAGAAAAAGAAACCCAGCTAAATGAAATATGCTGAACCTATGCAAAGATAGTGGTTGATGCAGCTCACAGCTTGTGGGGTTGCCAAACCGGCTAGTGTAGCTGCGCGCACCAGCAGTGCAACGAAACTATGCACCACTGTGACGTAATAGTGCATCTAGGTATGTACGTACTGTATGTGTACACGCTGATCCAAAACTCTCTGTGTTGCGCACACAGACAACACTGTGTGGTTGCGAGCTAGGCGGGTTGCAGATCTACAGCTGATATCCTTGTTACCATGTCGATGTTTTTATGAATGCAGTATGGTGAGCAGATTTGCATGTGAGTAGGATTTGCCTATATGCTGCGAAATTGATATATCACTGACCAGACGGTTTTTTAGAGTATAATTTCATTTTGCCTCGATACGAATGTGCCGTGCGGTTTGAAGACTGTTGAATTCTTGAAATCACTCGAATTTAACTGGGTGTTGAGAGCTCGGGAAGATTCGGTCACTTTTTGTGCGGCAAAGTTGTGGTTGGGTTGTTCTGAAACGTCAGAAATGCAAAGCTTAGCCAAACAAAATACTGAAAAATAAAATGGAAACTAGGCACCGCAAGTACACTTCCACCTCAACGGGGTCATGGGAACCCCTGCAGATGAACCCACACCACTTGGTGTTATAATCGGATAATAGCAGGGGGATCATTGTTGAGCACCAGAATTATAGTGTGCAATGACAACAACAAAATTAGACGCGTGTATGAATGTACGTATGGTATAATGTGTGTTTTTGTGCGATTGCTTTTTTTTACAAAAAGAGAGAGAACTGGTCTGGGCAAAGCGTACGTGCAATGTGAAACATGTTTTCTGTTGATGGCGGGAGTTTCCCTTGCGCGAGCACGTGTGCTGCTGAAACGCAACAATGTGAAACTTGCTGAAAATTAGTTTCCAGAATATGTTTGACGAAGATTGATTCTGCATGAACATAAAGCGTTGAAAAGTAATGCAACAATACGCTGAGCTCACTTGTGTTACGCAAATCAGCTCACCCCTCGAATTTGGCGGTTCGGATAAGTCTTATGCAGTATGTGATTTGCAAGGGCACTTTAGCACTTCAAAATGGGAACGAAAAACAAACAGCAAATAAACTGCAATTACCTCGCCTTGGTTGAAACGAATTCTCGTGACATTATACATATAATGTAAGTGGATCCAGGTACTGGTCTTACGGGACAGAATAGGTTGCTTTGTAAGTATTAGTAAGATTCCATTCAAGCTCAACAGCGTTCAGGGCATTCGGAGCTGACTGAGCTCATGTCGAGTCTGAGCAATTCGTCCGTAATGTGAGTTGTCACAAAGCAGTCGACAATAAGCCTCAACGATTGCAGGAACGCTACATGTATGTGGCCGCCCTTGGTCACCGTTTCAAACCGTGCAGTCACGTGACCCACCAGGAACGAGCAGGCCAATCACCAATCAACGTAATCGGTGTGCTCGGAACCCTAGTTTTGTTGGCAGCTGGACTGACTATCGGACTTGTGGCTTTGGTCATTGAGAGTTGTGCGTTCAGGAAGTGAATGGTTTCCAGAATGCGGGCCCTTGTTGGTTTCTTTTATCCAACATTAACAACCGCAATGGTTTTTGGCCGTCCACTTGCTCACTGATCTTGTGCAAGTTTTTTTGATTCCATTCGGACGTACTGTACCCTTCCGAGATTGTGAAAATAATTATGTCCTAAGGTTGTTCATTTGTCCATTCACTTGTTCTTTTTCTGCCGCAGTCCACCAAACCAGTGAACCAAATCAGCTGAATGCTCCAACAGCCAAACAACAGTTTGGTGTTGGCGAAACTTTAACTTCAACTTCTTTCCAAGTTTTCTGTTTTCGGCAACGTAAAATAACAGATGCACCAGTGCTATCGCTGAGTAACGTGTAGCACTCGTTGCGCACGCCGCAGTTCCCTCACCACAGGAGGTGCTGAAAGTTCTCGCTACACAGCAATGCTGGGACCTGAAATGACGATAATAGGGCTTTGAACGCGGGAAACGTGTTTCTCACTTTGTGTGCATGTTGGTCCACCTACCATAAAAACAGCCAGCGAAAGCGAAACTGAACTGGTGCGTGTGGCGCCACTTGTAAAGAGCAAACCGAACGAACGGTGCACGCACCCGGGCGATAATAAAGAACCCAAAAACGTGCACCAGCCAGCCGCTCTAGGGTATACAGATACATTGAATGGACGTTGCGCAGTTGAGACCGCGGATCGGACAAGTTTTGCCGTAACCGAATGTCCGATGCCATGACTTGTAACTTATATTACCGGTACTATAGGCGGCTTTATCTTTGCGCTGGGCTGGAGCGCAGCGCGCGCGCATTTTGAAAAAAGTTTTGTTGACCATTTTATCTGCTGCCAAAGAACCCGCAAAACCAAGAGCGAAACACTGCGCTTTACAACAAAATTCCCAAGACGAAACGTGCACTTGTGGTATATCACCGAAGGGATATTCACGCTTTGGTGCATCTGAAGAACTTTGTCAGTCTAAGCGTCGACAGTTTTTTACTGGCTTGCTGTCCCATTTTGTGGAGATTTTTTTGTCTGGAAACGTTGTGTATACTTTGTTGACGTGTGTGTGTGTGTTGTAGATGGTACAAACATGAAATCTTTTCCTGTCTGGGAAAAAAGTCTTGCGACGAATACCATGGTTAAATTTATGCTTTCCTGTCTGATCAGTTCAGTCGTTGCACGTCAACCACCCTACAATCAGCCATTTTGCAGGGGCGTCTGCTGTGTGTGTGGGGTGCATCAGCCACAAATAATTATAAAAAATGCCGGACAGTTTCCGTAAACACGACGAGGGTCACCACCACGATTATGACGATGAAGTCGACGTGGTCGAAATTGGCGATCACTCCCCGCCGGCCGAATCCGAGCAGAAACTGATGGAGACCAGTCAGGTATAATGATGTTTCATTTTATTTAAAATTTATTCTACTAACTTAACTTCTGGCACACAGCATCCCTAAGGGCAGGCTTAGGCTGAATCCGGAAATCGGAATGCGGAAATATTTCCGGAAAACGCATAATTTTTACATGCTAACTCTTGCGTTTTCCGGACATAATTCCGGAGCCCAGAAATGTTTTGTATTTTTGCGTGCACAGTATTTCCGGGTTCCGGATTCCGGATTTAACCTAAGTTCGCCCTAATTAGTGCACTGTCCTATGTACATCATGCTAGACACTTCAAGATTGATATCGACAATATTGAAAACGTTGTTTATTAGCTGTCTCAAAACTACTTTCACGCTCGTCAAAATTAGAGACATGACAGCACAGCTTTGCTGCTTTCGCATATGTGTGGTGCTCCTGGACATCGTCAGTGAGAATGCACCACATCGATCAGTTACAGGTTGTGGAAGAGCTCGACTATGAAGCCCGCAAGCGCAAAAAGATGGGCTGGTGTGCGTACACCTGGTTGCGCGCACAAGAAATGGGTGTGGTCAAAACCGTTGTGTGGATATTTATGGCCATGATGTACCAGGTGCTTGGTGCTTGGATTTACATCGCTATTGAAGGTCGGTACTTTGATGCTGCTTGTTATTTATGGTTGTCCCGCAGCTACAGATACCGGAGTATTCCGCAAAAAGCCCCCAACCCCGAATCGAGCCCCAATCCCCAAATACAGCTCTGTGACAAACAAGCGCACCGCTGGCGCGAGATACCGATACATAATGCCGGTAATTTCTGTAACTTGAATGTAATGACAAAGAATGGTTTTGCTGGTCCGTTGCCCAAAATTTCGTACGGCACTGCACATATATAAATTACCGACATTTTTAACAAAAATGCACTGAACGTTTTTTAAACATGGCCAAATTCCGCTTGCAGGCGAGTACGATCACGTGCTTCGACTGCAGAAATACCACGCGCAGGCGGAAGTATTGCGGAATCGAACGGAATGGTTGGATGAAATTGCGGATAGTGTGTTGACTGTAAGCACTGGCGGATACAGTGAACAGGTGGGTAAGGGGTCTATTGTAGAATGGTTGACACACGTCATTCACACACTAGCCTCACACATACTGTATATATGCGACAAACATTCACAGGAACAAGAGCTGATGTTTCACAGTCTTGTCACGAACTACGAGAACTCAATGGGCACCACGTTCAGAGAGCCGGTGATGAAACGAGAGGGCTGGTCGTGGCTGAACGCTGTGTTCTTTTGTTGCAGTCTCTACACCAGTATTGGTTGGTGGACTGATGTTTCAAGCTGCGATCTAATGTGGTCCGAACATTCTTGGCTGAGTGTAAAGGTGTTTAACATAGATCGTCGACACAGAGAGAGTGACGGTATTCTGCGCGGTCTTCTTGCTGTTGAACCTTTCTCCTCTGCGATCAGTCGAGTAGTGTGTCAAAGATATGCGTCAACCACGTCACAATTGGCCACAATGTTTTGTCCTAAATTGCAGGTTTCGGTGGTCGTCTATTTCCCAAAACCAACGCAGGTCGTGTGGTCACCATGATTTATTCATTCATCGGTGTGCCCTTCTTTATGACAATGACCGGCGATCTGGGACTGGTCGTATTTGAAGGTTGGCGCGTTGATTGGATTTGTTCTTCGCGACTTTTTTAACACCTGAAATGCAATCTTGGTAAAAATGAGGGAGAATTTTTTCAAAAGCGGTGCCTGATCCGTAAGGCGTACGGCACCTCATATTGGCAAGGAAGCGCCACGTGATCACAACGCCGCCAAACACCCTTGCTTCATGCGCTTTCATAAAAGCGCATCAAAAAGTTTTCTCAAAGAGTACTGTTGGTTGAATAACTCCGTATAGTCCAGCAACAGCTAACGCAGAATTTATGGCAGCCACACTGCCTGATTGGTAAAGCGGAAAATCCAGTGATAAGCTTGCTCGGTTTTAGACCGGAAGTTCGCAGACATTTTTTTCTTTTTCTTTTCTTTCTTGTTTTTCACCTTCAGACTCGGCTTATTTAACGCTTCGGTGCCTTCAAAAAGTTTTTTTTAAATTTTTGGCTGGCAGTCACTTAAAATGATTGCCTCTTCTGTGTCGTTATGCAGAAAAATTTATGCTTTGGCCACTTATTTTTCTCTTTCTTTCTTTCGCGGTTTTTTGCTTGCTACCATTCCAATTTTCATGTCTGAAGCGAGCGCGCACGTTTTCCGCTTTACGGATCAGGCAATTTGACTGCCATAAATTCTGCGTTAGTTATTGTCTGACTATACCAATCTGCTTGTAATTAAGAATTTACCAACATAAAAAGTTTTTCCCTATGATAAGCCCACGCCATGTGGCTGTCACTGTCACACACACATGTACATACATAGGTAAAAGTTCCAAAGTGTGAAACATCATCCGTGCAGGCATCTACGTGCTGTGGTGGAAATGGACTTCGTACGTGCGCTCCCGTGAGGAGGAGGATTTTACGGACGAACAATTGCGCGCCTTTCTCACCAGCGAATATCGCGAATATTACAAGAAACTGCTCGAAACCTTCCCAATCTCGTTGGGTATTATGCTGTCGGTGATCAGTCTGGCTGTCAGCTCCGGGCTGGCGCAGTTCTTCGAACCGACCTGGACCTATTTCGACGCAAACTATTATTTCGTCACCAGCTTTCTCACTATCGGTTGGTCTTGATGCCATTTTCCGCTAATAGTTTTTGCGTGCACATGAATTTCTTTTGTACACGCTCACACCCGGGAACATGCTAATTTTGCTGATATTATGTCCTTGATCCTATGCATGGCACATGTACGATATAGCGTATGAAGTACATTTGTGCGTGCAGCCATTGCGAGTTCTACAAGGAAGGTCGCTGCTGTTTCCTACTCGACATTTCCATTTCCTGCCGAAACGTATTTTGAAAAAAAACGGATTCGATCCCATAGCTTAGAAATGTCGTCAATAAAATGAGCGTGCTTGTTCCCTTATTACTGAGCGTTTAGTTGGCGCACGATTGTACTGTAAAAAATGAGAATGTGTACCGAGTTCAGCCCAACGCAAAGTAGTATCAAAATAAAGATTGACTTTGTGCCTTGCCGCAATTTAATCGTCGTCGTGGGGATCGACTTCAAAATTGACACAATACATCCGTGCCACAGGTCTTGGTGACGTCTCCCCATCTGCACCTCAGGGTGCTCCCGAATGGACCCTGATCCCGCACATTGTCCTACTGGTCGTTTCAACCACTTTCATCGGTCTTTGTCAACACGCAATGTCACGCAGAATCGAATTGGCCTATGTGCACATTGGATACGCCATTCATATGGAATTCAGAACGCGACAGGTACGTGAATACCGGTTGCCGAACATTTTGTTGTTCGTGAAACAGCATCGTGGTCTCGACTAGGTGGGGAAACACACATTTTTTTCATTTTTGCGCAAATTGTATCGTCGTAAGACTCGAAAAATACGCAGGTCGAGCCGGATATATCGACAATGAAGTCAGCCCAGTCACCGGTATCCGAAGAAGCACAAATCAGTCTGCTGGCTCGCAAACTCGGTTCGGCCGAGTCATTCTTCTACGGAATGATGGACAGCAGCAGACGCAAGTTGTTGTTGGAGACTTGGCACAAAAAGGTTGGCAGTTGTTTGGATTGTAAGCTGCTCACACTTCGCGTAAAACTCTTGCGAACAGGGGAATAAGGAATATTTACTGATGCGACGCATTTTGAAAAGAGCAAATTCTTTTTTGTTCAAGCTATTCATAGGATTCTTTATTCAACAAAACAAAGTCATGGGACCGAGGCAAATCCGATCTGACTTGCGAGTTACCAAACACGGGCTCATGTGTATATAAACACAATGTAAGTTCTAAGTTGTAACAGTAACATGCATGGCGTTGAAACATCACCCAGGCCAACATGGAATGTGTCGAAGTGCAGACAAATCTGCCGAAACGCGAGGTTGGCTGCCAACATCTCATGAATGTGGAAGGTAACGATGTGTACTGCTATGGCGATGACTTGGGCGAAACGCCACCACCGCCTCCCAAACCGGAGGAACCCGATTTGCGTTCATATGTGTACAAAATTGTTGATTAAAATACCGCATTTGAAACACTGGCGGGAAAGTTTGCATTTTCAGTGTTTTCACACTTATCTGCATCAATTTGTGTAAAAGTGATCAAAAAAGAGAATTTAATCAGGAGCTGCAAACCTTCCCTCATTCTGTGTTCGTGCATTGATTGATTTTAGCTTTCACTGTCGTTTTATTCATTGTATTTTATGAGCATTTATATTCCCGGGTCGGGTTTTTTCTTTTATTATTCTAAAACTCAAAAAAATCTATTCTTTCGTGATCCCTTGACTCCCTTGAGCTTTATCTCGCTAGGCCAAGACGTTGGCTGCTGTATTTGCTTGGGGTTCTTGTCACAGGATTATGCCATCGCTCAGCAATGGGCTCATTGAATTACCCAATCCCACATTTTGCCAGTTTGAATGCGAAGTATAAATTCATTATTATTGTGTGGAAAAACATTTGCAAAGAACGCTTGAAAATCACATTACAACTTCGTGTCTTCTCAGCCACCACGGTACGTTGTGGTGGTTCGCAAACCGCAGTCTTGCCATCGAGAACCACGATGGCTTGTTATTTCCGTTTTTTCACTGTCCCTTCCAAATAATGAGTTTATTTTTTCCACACCTGGTTGTCAGTTAACCTGACCCTGTCCGACCTTCTCAGTTCTTAAACAGGACAAAACCAAGGCATGAAAACGCATTAAAAAACCTTCAAAGACAACTTTCTGTCATCACCAGTCTCTCTAAAAACGCCCCCGTTGCAAACTGAAACACACAGATTTTAGCCCAAAACTACACGTAATGCACTGAAAGTTGGTTTTGGTTTGAAAAGTTAGCGCAGACGCCATAAAGCTGAAGTCGCACAGCGCACAACAGAGTGAGTAACAAACCAACCGTACACATATACCAGGTAAAGGGAGAATAAGCCTCAACATTACAGCACAATAATAAAGACCAGGGTATGTATTTGTCTTGCGGCAAGATGCACTTCAGGCTGGGGTGCATACGGGACTGAAAATGACTGGCTTCTCTGCTCTTTGGTGACCTCTGCGGATTATCGGGCCCGCATAGTGTGCCCAGCCACGAAAGTTACTTCAAGACCTTGCTTGTGCCTATGGTACTCACCATCTTTGTACACGTTCGTTCCCTTTGTATTACAGTAGCTGCTGTGTGTCTGTCACGTAGATATGTAGCCCACACTGGTGCAGCTCACAATGAAAATAATGTGGGTCTGCTCCAGATCTTTTTTCTGGTTCACAAAACAAGGTTTAACTGAGCACAACAGCGGAAAATGAAGAGAGACCACATCAGAATGAACACGTTTCGCAATGTGGCCACAACAGTTCATGTGGCTCTGTTTGGCCAGTCATATCTCTGGTTTGGAACTGTCATTCATTGATGCTTCGATTTCGTAATATGACGTCAGCGTAATACCCAACGTGATGACGTTGTTACTTCAAAATATTCCAGCTTACAAGCTTGCTTTTGTGCCGGTCATTCCCGTTTTTGGCTACATTTCTGCTATCTCAAGTGTCCATTTGTCATAGGAAAGGCCAAGCCTTACGATTAAGCTGCTTGATGATGTTTCAACCCTCGTGTGATGGAATAAACTGGTTTGTCAACTTTGCACAGGCTGTCAAGTATCGAGCATAATGCCGGACGCAGCGACAGAATCCGAGGCCGCCTTGGTGAATCAAGGTGCGGAGGAGCCGAAGGAGGAGGAGCTGGTTGAAACATCATACCATGATCCCATGGCGGAAAAGAAGAAAAAGATGGGCTGGGCCGAGTACACGTGGGTTCGATGTCAGGAAATGGGCATTGTGAAAACCGTTGCCTGGATATTCGCCACCATGATGTACCAGTGCATCGGAGCATGGATGTATATCGCCATTGAAGGTAAATACTATTGTTACTACTTTGGCGTGTTTTCTGGTTGCCTGGTTGCCAGTTTCGACCTGTTTCACAGACGGGTGGTGCACAGGTCGTCGTCAGTGCGAATGCACCTAATGCCCTCGTCATTACCAGAACATATGAAGTGAGAGATGGTTTTATACACGCATAATATCAAGAAAGTCCCGTGGCAAAGCCGATCCGCCGGCCAGAGAGACTCGTGTCTGAGTGCATGCACAGTATCCCCAGATTTATAAACGAGCCAGTTGATGTTTCACAGGCGAGTACGACCACCTGCTGCGTCTGAAGGCGTTCCACGCGAAAGAGGAGATATTGCGAAATCGCACCGAATGGTTGGATGAGACAGTGGATGCGATCATGGACGTCAGTGACAATGACAGCTACCTGGCGCATGTGGGTACTCATTGGGACTGTTCTGGGTTGGCAGTGGAACCATTTGGTAGTGGTCAATTGATCAAGTCTGGTCATCAAATATTTTTGTGCGTGATCCAGATGCACACCATCGTGCAACATCTGCCATCGAGGTGATCGTGTGTGGTTGGTATTCTCTTGTCTTAGCTGTCGTTGCTTCACATGTCATGGCCACGACGGATGCCAATGTACCATCACACCTGATTACAACCATTCATTCGTTGCGTATCTAACACGTTATAGCGGAGAATATTTTTGCAGAACCAAACAGCTCTATTCCGCCAGTTGCTGGAGACATATGAAGAGAACATGCAATTGGACCTGACTCCGCCCATCATGAAACCAGAGGGCTGGTCGTGGCTGAACTCAATCTTTTTCTGCTGCAGCTTGTACACCTGTATCGGTCAGTTGTCGCATTTTCTCTTCCATTGCATTCACATCTAACGCGAAGTGAGCGTATGACCGCCGTTATAGGGTTCGGTGGTCGTCTGTTCCCACAGAGCAATCTCGGTCGTGTCGTCACGATGGTCTACTCGATTCTCACTCAACCAATATTTTTCCGTTTGGTCGCCGATTTCGGTCTATTTCTGTTCGAATGTGAGTTCGTTTTGTTGATCAAATTGAATAGAAATGCCTGCGGCTAATTGTGAGGTGGTTGACACATGTCGTTGACGTGTGTGCCTGTCAAAAAACAACCTTCCGTATACTGACGGTCTGATGTTCTCCCCGTTTCGTTCTGTTTTCACACACAGCGGTGCACCAGGTCATCGTCAGTACGAATGCACCGGATAGCCACATGACACCAAAAATGTCTAAACTGCATACAGGTTTCTACGCGATTTGGTTCAACTTCATGGAATACAAACGCGCCCGTGAGGAACCTGAGTTTGACGAGGACCAACTGCGTGGTTTTCGAACGAAGGAATATTGCGACTTGTACCAGAAAATGATCAGGTATATGGGATACCGATGAAAAAACAGCACAGTCCACCCCAGTATAGTGGTTCAATCAAGACTGCCTTATATAAATTCAATGCTGCAATGGAGCCCCCGTAAAGATATTTGTGGGGCAGATTGGGAACCTGCCGTTTACCGTGATAGGGTTCTCCATATTGTGACGGGTCATTATCCATTGCGAATAGAAAACTTGTTTGTTTTGGTTTTCAGCACGTTCCCGTTCAGTCTCGGTATCCTGATGTCGGTGCTAAGTTTGCTGCTGAGCTCAGCATTGGTGCAGTTCTTTGAGCCGACCTGGTCCTTTTTCGACGCCAACTATTATTTCGTGACCAGTTTCTTGATGATCGGTAAGTGGGGACTATTTTTTAGTCACCTTCTGCTTTTTCTGGATAAATTTCTTACACATTGCACCCCTGGTACTTGTCTCAGCGTTTGGCAGGTACCTATTTACGGTCGTATTTAGCGCACCAATCAGTCAACCACTGGCCGTGTTTATGCGACCTTTTGACCGTGTAAAAATTTGTGTACCCTCAACAAGCAATCTTTACGCTGATCAAGCTTACAATCTGCTAAAAAAATCGCCATATGATCAATGATCAATAAGAAAGATCATTGTGTCATCGAGCCAGAAAAATGCATACCGAGGTGATATGTATGCCTGATGTTTCAGGTCTTGGTGACGTGTCGCCCTCAGCCCCCGAGCGCGGCCCCGAATGGACCCTGATCCCGCACATTATCCTACTGGCCTTCTCCATGACCTGCATCGGTCTGTGCGCACACGTACTTTCGCGTCGAGTCGAACTGGCGATGGTGCACATCAACTACGCCATTCATATGGAGTTCAGAACACGACAGGTTCGTGAATACGGGTGGTTTTTTGTCATGAAATCAACTGCCGTTGTTCGTCATCCATCACCACAGTTTTCTTGGCAGTTGTTGCGAAATTTCCAAAGTTTTCATTGATGTTCGTCAATTTGTTCAAAGTCGCACGAAATTTCGAAATTTAAGTTCTTGGAGTCTTATGTGCAATAACCTATCGAAAAGGATAATTTTGTGAATGTTTCGTTATCTGCCTAAAAACTTCAGCGATTGTCGGATCAACTCACAAGTCACAAACTCACGCAATGTTCACAAGAATCAAGGAAAGAATCAAACACTATTAGGAAACCTTGGATTGAGTAATGGATATTTCTGCAGCAATCAATTTCCCCGATTAATCAGGTTGAGCCCGACATTTCGACAATGAAATCGGGCAAGAGTCCAGTGCTGGAGGAGGCGCAGATCGCGCTGATAGCTCGCAAACTCGGATCATTCGAATCGCTGTTGTACGGCGTGTACATGGACAGAAGTCGGCGGAAACTGTTGCACGATGCCTGGCATACAAAGGTTGGTGTGTGGAAACGTATGATGGCCTCTAACCTATACAGCGTCCAATATTAATCAGTGCATATCCTTTATGGTCACTGAAAGAAAACGCCAGGTCTCAAGTGCAGCAGGCCATCGTCAGTGCGAATCCACACTAAGCCTTAGATTCGAAGCCACTGGTGTTTACCGGCGATCAAGCCATATTCCCGATTGAAACATCACCCAGGCCAACATGGAATGTGTCGAAGTGCAGACGAATCTGCCGAAACGCGAGATCGGCTGTCAACATCTCATGAATGTGGAGGAAAAGCACGTGTTTTGTTATGGTGACGACTTGGGTGAGGAACCGAAACCACCGCCCCCGATTCCGACCCCTGACATGAGGGCCTACGTCTACAAAATATTCTAGCTGTGGTTTTTTTATTGCTTTCTGTATGCTTATTTTTACCCAAATGTGAATGTGTTGTGCGCTGCTCACTAAGAGATTGATTGATTGACCACTCGGTGTTTTCTATGCTTTCAAGCTGTTAATCGAAATACTATACTTGTCTGTTTTCTTCTTGCTTTTTTACTTTTACCAAAAGCTTGATTCAACCGTATCGATTGGAACCCTCAAAATGCTTATGTTGTGCAGTTTTTTTATTTGTTATGCAATTTTACCTGCTTCTAGTTCAGCCACCGATCAAATTTCACTGATGTAATGGGTGTTGTGCCTTCCGCATCGCATAAAATGTGTATACTTTCGAAAAAGAACTTGCCTATTTTTGCCGACAATGACACTAACCTTTCATACCTACGGAAAGCTGCAACAAACGACATATTGTCTTCAAGCAAACTTTAGCGTGTGAAGTGACAGCTCTGATGAGTGAAAAGTATGACACAGCTGGAAAGTGAAAGACACACGCGCCCCAGATTATCGGGTGCCAAATGGGGAACAGTTTACCCTATGTGAAACGTTTTGTGACCTATAAAATTAAGCACACCCAAAAAGTCTGACCGTCGGAAGGTCACTTCGCAAAAGGGATCAGATTTCAAACAAAGATGCTCTTTCTGTCTGCCTTGTCACCCGCAGTCTGCAGGTCATTTTGTAAGTACTTCCGTGTAATAATGTAGTGATGTACATAATAGGTTTAACCACGCACAAAATTATCAACATCACAAGTCCTTCTCCCGCCTGAAGCTCAAACTCCAACACTCCCGAATCATGCCGGCAGTCGCTACCGAAGCCGCGGCTGAAACATCGCCGGCTCCCGACGATGGCAAGGCCGAGACTCAACCGTTGGTCACCAGTCAAAGTCAATCGGAGCAGACGCACGGCGAAGAGAGTCAGATTCAGGAACCGAAGAAGAAGATGGGCTGGGGCGAGTACATTTGGGTTCGATGTCAGGAATTGGGGATTGTGAAGACTTGCGCTTGGATATTCGCCACGATGATGTACCAAGTGCTCGGTGCTTGGATCTACACGTCGATTGAAGGTGGGTGTTAAATTTTATATCTTATCTTAGGTGGGAAATTTTATCAAAATTTAGGCCTGAATCCAACCGCAGGCGCCCAGCCAGGCAAAACTTGAACCCAAAGTACATGCCTGGTTGAAAATAGACGCGACCAAGTAAACACGTGTGTCGATACTCACGGCTTCGCAAAACCTTCAACTTTCTTTTTGACCTAACCACCCCGGTGCACCTCATCTGGGTCATTGTGTCATTCTTTATCGGCCAGCAGTCATATGTTCCACAACAACAAAAATATTAGCGTTAGTCCTGTGACAGTTCCTGGAGTCAGCGATGGCCACATGATGCTATCTGAACCCCATTTCACGATCATATAGCAAGGAACAGGTACACTTCCCTGATTTGTCAAGGTGAGCACGACATGGTTGTGCGTCTCAACAAATACCATGGCAAGGCGGATCTGTTGCGAAATCGAACGGTCTGGATTGATCAGATGATTGAAGGCGTACAATTGGTGCAGGATGGAGGTTACCCTGATCAGGCAAGGCAACATTAGATAGGATTTGTCTCGGTCACTTGATCCTTTGGAACAAAGATTTCGTGGTTTACTTACGCTACACCAGCATAATACTATTTAAATTACCAAGCTTACTTATACTTACTAAATTCCATTTTTTACGAATTTCGTCCTCCAGAATCAAACCTGGATGTACCGCGATCTGATCACCGGTTACGAGGAGGCGATGGGACTTGATGTTTCGCCACCATTCATGAAACAGGAGGGCTGGTCGTGGCTGAACTCAATCTTCTTCTGTGCCAGTCTCTACACTTGCATTGGCTAGTGTTGTGGGATTTTTTGTGCATATACAGAAGTGGTTGACGCACGTCGGTCACCATTAGTGCCTATGTAATTTTAAATTATTCAAGGTCGCGCCAACGAGGTGTGTCAGCCACCTCGCACCTCGCCAACACTAAGATTTTCTGGATCAGAAACAGAAAATCATAATGTTTCACAATATCGATGCTGCAGGTTTCGGCGGTCGTCTATTTCCGCAGAGCAATCGCGGTCGAGTGGTCACAATGATCTATTCAATCTCAACCCAGCCCGTCTTCTTTCGACTGATCGACGACTTTGGACTGGTCGTGTTTGAAGGTGTAGTTTTTAATCCTACTAATTTCAGACCTTCCCTGTTAATGTTTCGCAAAGCTTGCCATGTAACGTATAACGTACTGTAACGTGGCGATCGGAATTGTTTCGGTAACGCTTTGATCTGTCTTCTTTGCATATGGCTTGTGATTTGTTCTGAGGTTGGAGAAAATAGTGGCCAGGCAGGGAAGATTCTGATCGCCGATTTTGACGCATGGCGTAATGTACACCTATCTGGTTATGCCTGTCATAACTTTACTACCACATTTATCCAGCCATCTACTGGTGCTGGTGGCAAATCACGTCATACATGCGCGCCCGAGAGGAGCCGGACTTTGACGAAGATCAGATCCGTGGATTCCGCACATCGGAGTACACCGAACTCTACAAGAAGATCATCGCCACCTATCCCATATATTTGGGCATGATCATGTCGGTGAACAATGCGTTTCGTTGAAATTGCTGCATTCGCACTGATGATGTCATGGTGCACCGCCCGTTCACCGCCCGTCTGTGAAAATAAAGTCAAGATGGGCAACCAAAAATGTCTTGCTGTCCAATCCGCACTTCACAAAAATTGTCTGATTGAACAGCGCTTGCATCAAATGAATTTTTTTATCCATTCTCTTCAGGTCCATAATCAGTCTGGGTATCAGTTCGGCCCTATCGCAGTTCCTCGAACCAACCTGGTCATTCTTCGACGCAAACTACTATTTCGTCACCAGCTTCATGATGATTGGTCAGTATTTCTATTCCATTCGATTCACGCCTAACGCGGAACGGTCGTATCCTGACTGCAGGTCTGGGCGACGTGTCTCCGTCAGCGCCCGAACGCGCCCCGGATCGTGAATGGACCCTCATCCCGCACATTGTATTGATCGTGTTCTCAATGACCTTCATTGGTGTCAGTCGTCATGTGTTCTCACGCCGGGTCGAGTTGGCCTATGTTAATATACACTACGCCATACACATGGAGTATAGGACACGTTTGGTTGGTGCTGATTCGGTTTGAGTACTTGTATTGTATGAATAAACGCACCCTGACACAATGCTGTAGGTTTCAAGATCTGTCATGGTCTTGAAGTCAATATCGCATGTCAAGCCCCAAAAATACGACATTTTTACCGCACCAAACTGGTAAAAACAACAAATCTCCCCCGCCAGGTCGAGCCGGACATTTCGACTATGAAGGCGGGCAAAAGTGCGGTGGAGGAGGGCACGCAAATCGGACTGATCGCTCGCAAACTTGGTTCGGCCGAATCGTTCTTCTACGGTGTCTTGATGGACAGCAGCAGACGCAAACTGTTGCACGACGCGTGGCACACAAAAGTAAGCGTTTTGAATTTAATTGCAACTGTAAGAATTTCCAAAGAACACTAAACGCCTGATCTTTCAAGGCGAACATGAAAGACGCTGAAAACCAGACAAATCTGCCGAAACGCGACGTCGGCGTGCAACATCTGATGAACGTCGAGGAGGACACGGGTTCGGCTCACTGATTTGACAATAATTTTTTAACCAAATTTCGACTACAATGTGCAAAAATTAGACAAATAAACATTTTGGAAATATTTCTCAGACACGAACACGTATGGAGACGATCTTGGTGAGGAGCCGCCGCCGCCAAAAAAGATTGAAGAGCCCGATTTGCGTATTTATGTGTATAAAATTACTGATTAGAATACATTCAGTATGCACTGCACATTTATTTATCCAACGTTCTCAATTAAGTCAACAATTATGTTTTTTTACAAAGTGAGACTCGTTCCCCTGCTCGTATTTATAATGTTTCCTTGAAAACTAATGACAACGTCACGCAATGAATTGAAACGCCCGTGAAGAAACCACTTCGAAAATCAAAGCGCTTTTGTCTTCTTGTCATACATCAGGATATTAAAACTAATAGCGAAAATGAAAAACCAATGAACAGACAATTGCACTGACAAAAAACACTGCTTCCCGCAAAAAACTATGTACCCCAAAGTTCATAAAATTCAGTGGTGTTTTTTGCTATATATTTCCTGGGCAATTCAAACGATCATTGCGAGAGCGAAATGGTTTCTTGTTTATTATTTTTCGCGATACGCACACACAACAATAAGCCGCACTCGCACTGCAGCTAGCTGCAGGATCACTGAAATCGTAATTTTTGTCAAAGCAGGAATCAACATAATGTACAGGGATCTATGTATGTACAATGTCTATAGTATATACCTCGGTGAGTACAAATGTACAAAGGTATGTACTTTAAACTCACACGTTGTGTGAGCGAAGCGCCAAACTGCATACACGAAGAAGGCTACTCCATTTTGGTTGTGAAGACGAAAATTGGAGGCAGGCGGCTTTTATAGTTCTTCGGTTTGGGCGCTGTGTAAGCCCACCAACACTCAAACGAGCAAAGGTGTTGATGGCGCTGAAAGGCATTCCGCGGAGGGCTTCAATGAGACCAACACCAACCCAAAATTCGCAGATGCGCTCTTGTGGCACACATTGTAAACCGGGTCGGGGCGCGCGCTGTTGCGTGTTGGTCACACAACAAATGGTTGTCGAGTAAATGCATCTGGAACATGAATTTTGTTCGCCGATAAAAAATGATAATGCCCACCACAGCCACGTCATGTTCTGGACAGTAGTCGTTTTTCACGGATTTGGTCTCGGGGACAGGAAGTCATAATGAATATACGTATATGGTAATTTGACAAACGTTAGTCGACGTTTAATCGAAAATGGATGCTTTTATTGTTGTCGCAGATTGGCATTAAACGAAACCAAATCTGCCCCGTCGGAGCAGCAGAGCGGGCACTTTTTTGGTCGCACCAATTGTTGCGCTCGCAGAAGTCGGCTCGGCCGTTTTATGCGGCGTCTTTTGATTTCGTAAACTTTTTATACCGAAAAACAGCGGTTCCCGTCTTTCGCGTCGTTTTTGACGCTGACGTCACTTTGTGCACGACAACATCTATGTAGGACACTAAAAGTGCGAGGTTGTTTGGAAGAAGTCTGGAAAGTTCTTTGGCAATTGGGTGTGGTGTTTGTGTATCAATGACACATTTTCCTTTCAGCTTGCACATGGCTCCACTGAAACAACATCACAGCGTTTTACTATCGGTGGTGGATCAATTTCAGCAAATAAAAGTGTGATCACAAAACAACTAAAATGCACTAAATTAATACAGCAAATGAAAATAAATAATGAAGACAAATACTTCAACTAAAACGCCAAACCCGTCCAACGGTACACTGCCGACGTCGAATCGTGGCTCGAACGCAACGTTGACAAGTGGCCATCACAATCAGCACCACGGTCACGTGACCATTGTGGAACCGGATCAGGAGGCACAAAAGGATGCGCCGGTGGATCAACCGAATGGTAGGGTGGGTGAAATAACACGACATGTTTGTTCTGTTATTGTTCTTCACCCTCGTCCATCAGGGAAGTCGCCCATTTTTTTCAATCGCCGTCTCGATATGCGTGTTTCGTTAGCGTGAGACAACGTTTTGATGCGCAGGACAGTGATTCGAACTGTTGATGTTTCAGCTACCGGCGAGGCGATGGAGGCAGAGAGGAAGCAGAAGATGGGCTGGGGCGAGTACATTTGGGTTCGATGTCAGGAAATGGGCATTGTGAAAACCGTTGTCTGGATATTCGCCACTATGATGTATCAAGTGCTCGGCGCCTGGATCTATACGTCGATCGAAGGTTGGGTACCGTAGTTTTGGTTTTTTGGAAAGTGGTTGACGCTTGGTGCGGACGAGGCAGTGATGGGAACGCTAGCTTCGAAAAAATAGCCATCTGGCGTTGTCGTTAACAAGGCTATACATATTGAACGTTATGGTTAGACTAAACTTGGCGTTAGGGACAGTTTCCCAAGGAATGTTTTTTTGGAAAAAAGCTGTTTTTGAGCCCCGCTGTTTCGTTTTCTCCGCCGCTGTCTGTCGGCTACATTCTCGACGTGCCTAGGTACCTAACATGCCCCTGTATGCATGTGTTACGTAGTATGTAATATGTATTATGCAGGTACAGTATCTTGCCACAACTTGACAAGCCGCTCTCGAACAGTTTGGTTGATTCAGAAGCACAACAAGCTGATTGACTGATGTTTCACAGGCGAACACGATATGGTGGTTCGGACCCAAGCGTTTCATCGACAAGCAGATAAACTGCGCAATCGAAGCGTCTGGATGAAACAGTTGACTGACGGCGTGCTCATGGTGGGAAATTATTCGGCTGAGGTGGGTGATACAAGTTTGTTATCTGAGTTTCCGCTTTAAGCCTTCTTTGAGCCTCCTTTACGTCCAGGCTGAAGTCTAAATTTATCGACCGAAGTCTGGGCGCAAAAATAAACGCGCTGCCAAAGCGCTGTGACAAAGGTTACATGATGTGGTAACTTACCACATCATGTAACCTTTGTGTGGTAAACCACATGCTTGTCTCATATCGCAACAAATGCTGTACAGTCGACGCTCAATATAGTGAGTGAACCTCCGTACAGTGAATTCCCCATGTGAACTTATCTTATGGCCGGCTCCAGTTTACCGGTAACCTCCTATGTACATTATGCAGTTGGTGCTCTGCAGTGAAGATTCTATGTCGTGAACAAATGCGGTATTGGTCACTGACGCAGTTTGTGCGAATGACTGCTTCTGTTAGTGCGCATACCGATCCTATCACATCACGTGATGTGGTTACCAACACCGATTCAATATCACATCAATGTGATCGGTCCACCTAGTCATACCACATTTATGTGACTAGGTATAGACCGATTCTAGCCGATCACGTTGCTCGATCACCAAGTTTGATATCGTCGTATACCTACTGTACATATCAGACAGTTGAGTGTGTTTACAAATTCCAGAATCACACATGGATGTTGCGCGAGCTAATCGAAGGGTACGAAGAGGCGATGGGTCTAGACGTGCACGAACCGATTATGAAACCAGAGGGCTGGTCGTGGCTCAATGCTGTCTTCTTCTGTTGCAGTCTCTACACTAGTATCGGTTGGTTGGTTGATGTTTCAATGTTTCTCAACCGCTTATTCAAATAATTTTTAACTTCGTCCGCAGCGTTGCGGCCAGACAGAATGAACACCTTCAGGTTTCGGTGGTCGCCTGTACCCGCAGAGCACCACCGGTCGTGTGGTCACCATGATCTATTCATTCATCGGTGTGCCCTTCTTCATGTCGATGACTGGCGATTTGGGATTGGTCGTGTTCGAAGGTTGTCATTTCAGAAACGATTGTTGTTCTATGTCTGAAACATGCATCCAAGACCGTGAAACATCACGCAGGCATCTACGTGCTGTGGTGGCAGGTGATGTCGTATCTGCGTGCGCGCGACGAGCCGGACTTTGACGAAGATCAAATTCGAGGCTTTCGAACTGTCGAGTACACTCAGCTGTACAATAAAATTCAGGCAGGCTTTGAAATAACTTTGAAGTTGCAAATTACCGCGTTTGTTTTTCGACAAACGTCAACGTTGGTGATTGCATCCAATCTTTCTAGCCAGCAAGTGGCTGTTCTGTGTCAATTTCATTCCACATGTTCTGGGTCACGACGCAATAAACTTGCTTTCAATTTCAGGCAACCTTCCCAATCTCGTTGGGTATCCTGCTGTCGGTGATCAGTCTGGCTGTCAGCTCCGGGCTGGCGCAGTTCTTCGAACCGACCTGGAACTATTTCGACGCAAATTACTATTTCGTCACCAGCTTTCTCACTATCGGTTGGTCTTTTGAACTAATATTTTCGTATCAAGGACATTTGGGGACTTGCTGTACATTGACATCCGATCTACCTGTTGCTGAGAAATACGCATTTGAACATTTCAGTTATCTGTTATCTTCATCAAAACAACATTTTTATTTTTCTTTATTTCCAATAAAACCAATTTAAGGTCTGGGCGACGTGTCACCGTCAGCGCCGGAAGGTGCCCCCGAATGGACGCTCATCCCTCACATTGTACTGTTGATTGTGTCCACAACATTTATCGGTCTTTGCCAACATGTAATGTCACGCAGGATTGAACTGGCCTATGTCAATCTGCACTACGCAATTCACATGGAGTTTCGCACGAGACAGGTTACTGTGCTGAATTGGTCTCATGGAATTTGGAAAACGACGTTGTGGAGAATAACGGAATGTTGTCCATTTTTGAAATTGTATAGGCAAACTACGCCAACACGAGCCCGATTTCGGAGGTGGTGAACTTGCAAAACGCAAAGAAAGAGAAAATCATCATGCTCCATGTTGTATGCCACAACGTGTAACGTTTCCCAAATCAGCAGCCACGTCATGAATGTTTCACCATTTTGCCAGCTCCGAAATCGGGCTCGTGTTGGCGTGGTTTTGCTTTAACTCCTCATGGAACTTAATAGAATGGAACCTGGCTAGTAAAGTAGGCTAATTATTGTGTGCAGTCCGCATACATATGTAGATGATCATTCAGCCACTCAACGGGTGGTAGAATATCAATAAAAAGTGTGGCAAACTGTCATTGTTAGCCATCAAATGCACGTCAACCATGATGCAGGTGGAGCCAGACATTTCCACGATGAAGTCCAATCAAGGCCCGATCGCCGAAGAAGCTCAGATCGCACTGGTCGCGCGCAAACTCGGCTCGGCCGAGTCATTCTACTACGGAATGATGGACAGCAGCAGACGCAAACTGTTGCACGAAATGTGGCATAAAAAGGTATGTACATGTGGACAGATCGCGTTAAGATGCAATCAAAGGGAAAATGAACTTGCAATTTCAGGCAAACATGAAATGTGTGGAAATTCAGACCAACTTGCCGAAGAGAGAGGTTGGCTGTCAACATCTGATGAACGTCGAAGAGGATCTGGACACGTACTGCTTCGGCGACGATCTTGGAGAGGAACCACCACCGCCGAAGAAACAAGAGGAACCTGACCTGAGGGCCTACGTCTACAAAGTCGTTGACTAGTCATCTATTTTTTCCTGGACACCGTTCTGCATTTTTTTGTTCAACGCACCATAAAGGTTCCATGGATGGATTCGTGTTGAGGGCGGTATTGAATTTCTCATTTATTTGATACCAAATCACGATCGTTTATTTGGTTCACAATTTTGATCAGCTGTACTGACATTCACATTTCTATTGGTCTCACGCAAGTTTCGCTGCTAACATTCAGTTCTGAACTAGTGTTATTCCCGCGTGGCAATTGCTTTACTTTACATTTTGCAATTTATCAGGACAAAAACACAAATAAATGAGGGAAAAATAGCGATCGCACTGTCAAGAGATTAAGTCTCTCCGCGTTACATATGTACGTGTATCGAATAGCAAACTTTTCTATTTGCGTATTGTAGCTTTCTTGTTTCTATAATCTGTACCCTGTGTGTATGATTTGTAACCTTAGCACTACGTCCCAAAAACTATATAAGCAATGAACATTATTCATTGTTAGATTCCAATTCATCTCTTCGCCGACACAGTTGACAGTACTGTCGACCGAACAGTACGCTGGACCGAAAACATGCGGAATCGGCACACAAAAACATGCGAAACAGATCGGCAGTGTTCGAACGGGATCCCGATCCTGATCCCGGGCCCTTTTTCTGATCCCGATCCCGTCATTTTGAAAAAGTCAATCCCGATCCCGATCCCGCCCAAAAAAGTGCCAGGATCGGGATTAAGTTTTGAGAACAGAAAGTAACAAGTTATGCAATCATAATTTGCCAAGTCGCGCTCTGCGTATAACACACACAGCGGGTTTTGAACTGCATTGACGTATAGTCCAACCACGTGCTCATGAGACGCTCTTTTTAAGGCTTGCTTGGCCAAATTCAAAAAATGCGCCGGTTACACGGGTTTTCGCAAACAAAAGAAAGAGATTGGGCCGAGAGACATGATGACAAGTTGGCTGACCTCAATTTGCTGCGTGCTTACGCAAACAGCAACGTCGTTCAACACACAAATGTTTTGGGAGTCAAAAGGGAATTGACGCACCGAGGTGGAGAGCGTGTTTTTAAAAATACATGTGTTTCTCTTTCTTTCATTTCCGAAATACGTGGAACCGGAACATTATTGGATCCGTTGAAGTCAACTTCAAACTAAGTCGTCTCATGAGTTCGTGGCTGGACTGACTCTGCCGACTTTTGTATCAAGAACTGATATTCTAAGATTTGAAGATATTACACTTTAGCGAACAAGTACACGATTCAGTAATTTAAAAAACTTCTAAAAATCCTTTCATATAAAAAGACACAGCTTTGTACCAGTTGCGTTGAGCTGGAGGAACTTGACCATCATGTAAAGCTGTTATATCACCGTCCATATCTTTGCGTTCGGGTTGTGTGCCTTGACGAAACATGGCACAAACGCGGTATGACGGTGTAAATGGCAGGTGGAATTGCCGTCTGTAAACGCAATGAAATCTAACAAGGTGCTGATATGTATGTACGTACAGTCCGTGGCGAATTATGTGGCCACTTTACAACGCTGGCGCGCGCGAGCGCGCACGCCAGGCGTTGTGCACATACTGGTAAGCATATACGTAGGTCGATCAACTTGACTTGTGGTTTCTGCACAGAGCAAATGGCGCGCGCCGCGCGCGTTTCTTTTCAGTTTTGTCATACACCCAAAGGCGGCAATTCAAACGTGCGTGCTATTTGCAGCGACTGAAGCTGTTCAAATGTGCATCACATGGCGTCGGGCAGCAAGTTATGGAAATAAAAACGGAGAGCCTTGTGGGATGCATCTGCAATGACCCAATGACCAATCACACATGCAGGGTACCTCCATGTTTGCTGCAGACAACAGCTGACCAGGCCACCACAAAACGCAAGCACCACATGCTGTGACGTGCTGCTTGCTTGCTTTTTCATGATTATCCGCATTGTCTGTCAGTGATGTAAGTGCAGTGTTTGTCCATTTCTTTTCTTCTGGTTTGAATGTGTTTCTTTTCAGCTTTGCTGTTTCAAATCCAACACGGAAACGCACATCGAAGATATGGCCACAAAAGCAGTGATCAAAAATCAACCTGCCAAAACTTTGGGACATGCTAAACAAAAACAAGCGGCAAACTCGTTCACGCAAAATTCAAAACTGATCTGGCGTTTTGATAAATTATGAACTTACTGCATAAATAAATGGTCGCTGTTACTTATTCAATATGCATCCTGTGTGATTATTGGAAAACGGCGCGCGCGCGGCGCGCAAGCTACCGTACTCTTGCAGATCACTCTATACTTATGTGCACAAGCCTGGCGCGCGCGCCGGCGTTGCAAAGTGGCCACATAATTCGTCACGGACTGTACTTGTACTGATGCTGACATGGGTGGGTGCAATTTGGGGATAATAAAGGCGAAAAAATACTTGGTCGCAGCAGACAGCCGGGCAAACTTGAAATTTTCATCTACAGTATGTTTTGTTGTCCGCCTCCCAAAATTTGTCAAAGAAAAACCAAAACTTTAACTGAATTCGGCATCATTTATAAATCTCAATCCCCAGACACAGAAGGTCCAAAAGCATTTGATTTACCCGCCATCCCCGACATCCGCAGTGAGCAGCCAAGTCTGTGGTCACGTGACCTACATAATGCACTTTGGCAAGTGTTTGTGAACGATTGGGTGTCACCCACTTGTGAATGTAGCGGCGAGACAACTGGCATCAGCATGACACGCATTCAGACATTGCACTTGACTGTTGGCACCCACGGTCAACATAATCGCATTGGTTCCCTCAGTGTGTTTGATACTTCCGAACGAGGTTCGGTGCGCTGCAAAGTCAACGGCTCAATCCCAACATCTCATTGACATTGAAGCATTGCACCACTTTTGCTGACTTACGTGAGGTGCGCGGATTGGTCGTTGGTGGCAATTCACAAACTGAAATGGAAATCACAACAATAGAATACGACTTTCTGTGGTTTCATAATTTCTAGCTGCAGCTGACATGAGGCCAGGGTCCGCAGAATATCATCGAAATGATGCACTACCGACTGCGATGCACAACTGAATCCGGTAGCGCATCATTCCGTAGTGCATTACGTCTCGCTGATGAGTTCACGTATGTAATTCGACTTCTGTGGACCCGGGCTCTGGGTGACATAGACTCTGTGCAATGGTGGTTTCATGTGATGTCAGGTGTTTGTGGGAGAAGCAGCATCTCGAACACAGATATAATTTTCAGCGTGCACTAACGGTCGACGCAGTCAAAGTGCTCGGCTATGGTCCACATGCCGTCGCTCTGACAAGTCATGGATTGATCGGTGTAGTAGCCGATGTTGTTGCCATCCAAAATCTGATCGGTCGCGCACGCAACCGTTGCTGTTGTGCCGGACTGATAGGGCGCTGGGGGCGGTGCACTGAGTTAGACAGGGTGGTATCGCGTTTGCATTTGTGCGCGGAACTCGAATGTGGACGGTGGACACAGTCGTTCATGTGCATAGAGTTGTGCATATGGCCACTTGTCGCTATCATGCGCAAACCCGTTCCCGACGCCACGTCCCCCCCCCCGTTCATGCAGTGGGCATGAAAAAGTGATTGTTTCAAGGAACCAAAGCAGCAGCGCGTTTTCAATGCAGAGCCCTCAATGCAGCCATCTTTTTACCAGAGTAGATTTTGATAATAACTGGCAAGTTTCAATAAAAACCCTGCCGTAATAAATGAGGCCAGAAAAGTTTCGGAATCCATTTCCCAGTCCTAACCTCGAGGAAAACTGGACAATGTGCAAAGTTAAATTTTTTCAGGTTGTTGATTTGTGCGAGTGCACTTGTCTCATCCCAACCGGGACAGTACATACCAAGTGAAGCTAATTCTACCCCCGACAAATGAAGGTGCCGTAATGTATGTATCAAAAGGATGGCAAAACCTTCACCCACTGAAAAAAGGGGGAACAGACATTACGGTACTCTTCATCAGGAAAACTGAAAAATTTACAGCACCTTAACTAAGCTAGTGAGGCCTGTTGTGATGATCATACATACATATGTAGTTGTTTCTTGGAACATTGTTATTTGTGCATTACGGCGTCAAGCCAGTTCTGACGTTATAGGTCGCCTGACCCGTTTTTTTTGCAATAGAATGCATCTGTTTTCATCCAAGCTCTAAAATATGCATGTTGCTGGATGAAAGATGACGACTTGTACCCGATGAGTGGTGCACAAAACAAACGCGCTACCGCCCTGTATGCGAATGTCGCGTTGCCCGTGAGCTCGTTGCACGTCAGTTGCGCTGAAATGATCTTTTCACATCACACAGACGCATCCAATCTGTCATATTTGACCCTCTGTTCAGAAAACCGAGTCTGTTGCATCAGCCGGCGTGACGCTGGAACTTCTGACTTTGAACTTGAGTCCAAAGTCAGAACTCAACTTTGACGTTGAGCTTCACGGTGAGCTTGACGTTGTTTTGTGAAGTCCACACAATGAAACTCACTCGAAGGGAGCCCAAATCTCTTAGTGGCTCAGGCGATGGAGCGCTTAGCCCCTCAGATTGGAACTTTATACATTGAATCTTCAAAAAATTCTATTTTTGATTCTGTGGAGTAATAGTGGTTTTGAATGGGCCAAAACTTGTGGCAAGAAAGTCGCTCCATTCGCCTCACTTTACCGTGTGGAGTTGAACTCCGGCACTCTATTTTGAAAAAATACCATAGTGCTCATGCTTTAATGCTCGTGTTTTCCTCCGCTGATCTACGCATTTCCATGATGATTGTACATAGTTCATGACGTTCATGGCATATTTCTCTGACAGAAAACCAACGTTCTTCAGCAACGATTCTCGCTGGCTTTCTGCTGTGCCATATCCCACAGACCATTCTCTTTGGATTGTCATTAATTGAAGCGCTTGCTACAGCTATTAAGTTCACCTTGACACAGCACTCCACGTCCACCGCTGGTCACTGGGTCCACCCAGTTGTAAAACTCAAATCCGTAGACGTAGACGGCCAACCATGTCGTGTAGGGCGAGTTTTGCGGTGTGCCTGTGTGCCAAGGCAGATGCGTTGCGACGGTGCCATTAGCGTACCGCCAATCACCGCTCCAGTACTCGACTCCGATCCAATACCCGCCAGTGGCATCCATCAGCTGCAACAGGGTTGCTTCCTCTTGCTAGATGACTTGGTCAGAGTCAGAAACGAGAGCTTTGCTCGGAATAAGCTCCGAACGCCCACACCTCACCACTTGTATGACACCTAGAATCAATGAGCACGGTGGCAAAACTTCGCACCTATATTTTACTTCTGTCGGAAACGTTCCTGGAAAAAGGTCCTCGACAGCTCTGTCCTGGGGAGAGAGGTGGTACAAGGTGCAATTAAGGAGCAAACGATTGTTTTCGCGTTGGTTTTTGGTTTGGTGATTGTTCTTTCTTTCTATATGTACGTATTTTGGTGCTCTCTTGTGTGATAAAATTAATGATGGAAGTGTGTTTTTTTTTGTTCTGTGTGTTTTGGAAGCGCGCGCGGCTCTTTCCTGTTCTCCCTTCATACCCCCCAAAATTGTCTTTGGGAAAACCCGGGGCGCGCGCCGGCGTTGCAAAGTGGCCACATAATTCGTCGCGGACCGTTAAGGTATAGGTTTACGGATATTTCATTAAGACTCTGGAACGTTTAAGTCCATTTTCGGGTGCTTCATTCATGAGCTCCAGTCAAAATTAGCTCGTGCAGAGTCTACTCACATTGCCAAAGGCGTTTGCCACTGCATTATGTATGCCTTGACTGTCGAGGATGGCCAGTTCTCCGCCGTTCAACCCAGTCGAACATTGGGTTTTTGCCGGTGCCAACAAGGCCATGGTCATGCTTTGCGTGAAACATTTGTTGCCGATCACAGCTGTGGCGTTCGGTTCGGTCAAAGACAGACAATCTGCGAAGTGAAATGAGACATCCAGCATAATCTGCATCACATTCACCTCCTGTTCACCAACCTTGTTGGTTCAATGTCAACCCTTGATGCAAAATGCACAACAGGGTCCAACCGATCGACCATTTGTGTTGGTGCATATTATGCGATGATCTTTGTATTTGGCAGAGTGTACAAACAAGCTGCTTTTCACTGGTATTGTGCCAACACACCATTAGTTCAGAACGACAGAATATACGGTAGCATCAAACTGATGTCAGGCTTTTTCGCAACTGCATTATGCAACTAAGGGCAGCTCTTGTTCCTAGCAACTCTCATCTGCGATAAAAGTTCCATATCAATTCATGGGTACACAAGTATGGTTACCTGTACATTCAAGCGTACCCATCTAAAATGGCGCACAATTTGCAATTACACACAGCATCATTGTTCGAACATGACCTATCAATCTTGTATTCGAGAGTCCGAACTTGGCTGTTCATTCAGTCACTGACCATCGAAACAAAGCAATGATGGATTAGCAAATGTTCCCGCATTATGTACATACTGTATGTATACCTGCCATGTATTCTGAAAAAAAAAACTGCGCTTCCCTCACGGTGCATGCAAGTGAAAAAGGGCCTGACCTTTGAATATCCCGAATGCAAGGCTGTTGTACTGTTGACAGGAATGCTACTCGTAGATCCGGCTAGGACTCACGCGGGAAATTTTTTGGAAGGACGTGAAAAGTTTGGGAAATTTCCCGTTTTCCCAAGGGTCCGGGAATTTTTTCGGGAAATGGAAGTTTGGAATTTTGAACGACGGGAAATGTCGCGGGAAATGGTTTTCAGAATTTTGAAGGACGGGAAATTGCGGGAAAAGGCCTATTTCCCGCGGGAAATGCGGGAAAACGGGAAATTTCCCGTGGGAAATGATGATATTTCCCGCATACTTCCCGCGCAAAATTAAAATTTCCCGTAAATTTCCCGCTGAAAAGAGAAATTTCCCGCGGAAAACAGATATTTCCCCAAATTTCCCGCCCTTGTTTTTGGCTTGAAAAGTTACCAACTCAATATATGTGGCTGGCCGCCACAAGCGTTCCTTTGATGTTTTAAAAGTGGATGACAATTCCTGTTGTCTGTGTTAGAACCGCAGGGTTGTCAATAATCCAACATTGGTTTCGTATATGCAGCTGTGCGTGTGTGTTCGTGTTGGCTGTGCTGTTGCCTGATGTATCAAGGGCACGGTCTTTTGGGGGTTTTATTTAGGTTATGCATATGTATTTGTTCAAGCAAATTAATATAAAGCGCTTTATTCTTAAAAATACTGGCTGATGAAAAGTCACCAGATGACATAAATTGTTTGAACAACCAAAGTAACCTATAATTCAACCAATCAGCGAAAAGCGCACGTCGTGTATGTGCACGGTCAAAAGCGGACTGTATGTGTATAATTGCAGGTAGAAGTTCAGTGTTTTGTCAAGCATATTTTAAACTGCAGCCCGAAATTGCAATTTACAAATTTGTATAATTTAAAGAAAAAAACACAAGATAGCCATGCCCCTGAACATGTAGAATAAACTTGACACAAAACAGCCACTTGCTGGCTAGAAAGATTGGATGCAATCACCAACGTTGACGTTTGTCCAAAAACAAACGCGGTAATTTGCAACTTCAAAGTTATTCCAAAGCCTGCCTGAATTTTATTGTACAACTGAGTGTACTCGACAGTTCGAAAGCCTCGAATTTGATCTTCGTCAAAGTCCGGCTCGTCGCGCGCACGCAGATACGACATCACCTGCCACCACAGCACGTAGATGCCTGCGTGATGTTTCACAGTCTTGGATGCATGTTTCAGACATAGAACAACAATCGCTTCTGAAAAGACAACCCTCGAACACGACCAATCCCAAATCGCCAGTCATCGACATGAAGAAGGGCACACCGATGAATGAATAGATCATGGTGACCACACGACCGGTGGTGCTCTGCGGGTACAGGCGACCACCGAAACCTGAAGGTGTTCATTCTGCTTAGCAGTAACATGTTCTGGGTCACGACACAATAAACTTGCTTTCAATTTCAGGCAACCTTCCCAATCTCGTTGGGTATTATGCTGTCGGTGATCAGTCTGGCTGTCAGCTCCGGGCTGGCGCAGTTCTTCGAACCGACCTGGAACTATTTCGACGCAAACTACTATTTCGTCACCAGCTTTCTCACTATCGGTTGGTCTTTTGAACTAATATTTTCGTATCAAGGACATTTGGGGACTAACTGTACATTGACATCCGATCTACCTGTTGCTGAGAAATACTCATTTAAACATTTCAGTTATCTGTTATCTTCATCAAAACAACATTTTTATTTTTCTTTATTTCCAATAAAACCAATTTAAGGTCTACGGGGGCCTACGTATTTAGGGCCTACGTCTACAAAGTCGTTGACTAGTCATCTATTTTTTCCTGGACACCGTTCTGCATTTTTTGTTCAACGTACCATAAAGGTCCCATGGATGGATTCGTGTTGAGGGCGGTATTGAATTTCTCATTTATTTGATACCTAAATCACGATCGTTTATTTGGTTCACAATTTTGACCAGCTGTACAGACATTCACATTTCTATTGGTCTGACGCAAGTTTCGCTGCTAACATTCAGTTCTGAACTAGTGTTATTCCCGCGTGGCAATTGCGTTACTTTACATTTTGCAATTTATCAGGACAAAAACACAAATAAATGAGGAAAATCTTACAAATGTGAGCTGATGTTTCGCCATTCAATTACCGTACGAAAACCGGTGCAACGAACAACAAAACAAGACAATTGACCCTGCGAGCAACAGAAAGGTCACAAGGTGTACGGTACCAGCTGCAATTTTAGGCTGTTTGAGGCATGTGTCTGCAGGCTCACAGGCTTGCGCAGGCTCCGTACAAAAGATGCAAAGTCAGGTGCATCCACCGAGCCTACAGGCGCCTGCAGGCGGATGCGCCACTGACCTCGTGTGTATATGTGCATCTGGAGCCAGCAGGCGCAGGCCTCAAACAGCCTAAATTTGCGGCTGGTACTGTACCTGGTGACGATCAATTGGCGTCATTAGCCATCATGCGTCGTGCAGCGTCGTTGTTCTGATGGTGATACCCGCCAGCCAACCGAATACTGCCTCGAAGCAACTCTCTTCGATAACCCAATTTCCATTTCTGAATTTAAGCAAAAAACATCGATTCTCAAACGAATTCGAGTGCGTGAATGTGCGGTTTCATTTATCTCAGGTTCTCACGTGGTCGCATCTCGCATCACAACAACCCGTGTAAAAAACGAGCGATTATTTACAGATCTCATACAATCATTAATATCGTCGAGAGGAGCCTATCATGTTCAACAACGTTCAAGCGATTGTTCGTGTGCAAAATGGTCACCAAATCAAGTACAAAACAAAGTATAATGTTGATGGAAAACATTGTTCTGTATCAAACTTAGTCGTTGCATCGGCCAAGTGACGTTTTGTGTCAAAAATACTTCGAGACTCTGGTTGCACGACCTTAACTGTTATCGACTTTGACGTTTTATGTTGGCGCCGAAGTTACCTGCTCTGACAATGCGATCAACGCGCGAGGGTTCGAAATACTCTGCTGAATTAAGCCAACGACAATCTGAAATGACTTATGGAAAATTGGTCTCCAAGCATAATGAAACATCAAGTTGCACAGGATTTCCCAACCATGAAGCGCACAATCGACATGATATTCATGATCACGATGTTGGTCTGTGATTGCTCCAGTGAGCTAATCTAATCGAGGGCCAAAGTCTGCAGGACAACAGTGCGTCCCCTAGTCAGTTCAGCTACGGCGCTGAGCTGAAAACCGTCACTGAACTTACAGGTTGTCAACAGCCTGCCTCATCATTTTGTATCGAAAACCCTTTTGAGATTTCATTTTTCCCACCCGTCCCGAAGTGAGCATTTTGCCATCATGCTCCGTCGTTTCGCTGCCCAATCATTGACATTAGCTGATGCTGTTGTTTCTTCGTTTTCGCGCTTTTGAATATGCCGAATGGCAAATTCTATATTGAAAATATTTTTTTTGGGTTCTACATTCAACCTGTTTTCGGCCAGCTATGGGTAATTAATACCTTGGGTGTCTGACGAAGTTTGCGTGAGGTATAAAACGTGTGCAAAAACATGCGCGGACGTGCGTTAGCTGGGTAAACTAGCCAAGTCGGGTCTCGACGACACAGGATGGACTTGATAACAACGAGAGAGAGATTCGTTAACTTCGTCGCAGACGCCGCTGCATGAGGTCATTTTATGTTTCGAGATCACGACTATGTATTTCAGGATTACCGGCGACGACGGAAGGACGTCGACTACGAAAGAAACGACTTTCCAATGAAACTGAAGGCCACAAAACCGTAAAATATCAAATATTGAAAGAAATGCCCTTAGCTGTTGTGACGTCACTTTTTGTTTGCGTATTGCTCGAAGCAAAAGTCATACACTCCCTTTCGCAACTGCTTGATGTTTGATGTTTGTATTGTGCGACGGTGACTCTTTGGTTGTGGCCGTGAATGTTCATTTTGTTGGCTTGGATTTGGTGAAACGCGATACCACGGTATCGCGTTTCATCAAATTCAAACCAACAAAATTGATGTTTGATTTTTCTACTTGATGCAGATTTCCGAGGCTGACCAAAATTCCACCTTCACACAGTTCCAAGTCTTCACGCATAAACCAACTTGCCTGGTCTCATTTTCTTCCTGCTTATCAATCTTCACCTGAAAATACCAATTGCCCGGAGTACACGGTTTCAGCTAAAAAGGAACAAGCACGCGCGGCAAACCGCTGATGAAACTCATGAACTGTACAAAATCCAATACTCCACACTCTGGGTTTCTGATACTTTCATAAGAGAAAAAGTACAGTAACCAAAACCATTTCAACCGGCCGGCCCAATGTCGACAATTCAAGTTTGTAAAGCACACTGCAACAGTATAATTTATTCATTTCATTCTTCATTTTTCCTTCTCAACGCTTCAACATCAACATCATCAACGTTTGCCTTTGGACCAATGCCTAGCCGATCCCAGTCATCGCGGCTGCTGCAAACGGCCGACATCAAAAAAATGTTAGTTTCTGCTGGTTGGCTGGTTTTTTTCATTTTTTTTATCAGCGGAGGATTACCACACCTTGAAACGTTTCGGCTTTTTCCTCGCATAGGCGTACAGTAGTTGGCGTCCCGTTGTTTTAAGCAGGAGTTCTATTCAAAGGGACGGCAGCTGTGTCTCAGCAAGAAAACATGTTTATTTATCGCTTACGGCATATAACGGCAGATTTTCATCGTGTGCGCTTCCGGGTTACGGTAGCTGTGAAGGCATTGCCGGGCTTCGAAACACTTAGACTTTTAGCCGTAGTTAGCTTCCAGTGGTTTTTATCGAAAATTTGGTTTGAAACAGCTGCTTCCTAAACTGGCAAGTTATGCGCAGAGAACACAGGTTTTCTCACCGCGTCATGTCACAATATAGTGATACTGTTATTACCATAGTGCGCGCGTCCAAGATCAGCGGCATTTATGAACCTCGGCGTTCAGAGATCCAACGGGTCCAAGCAAAGCAGATCCCAGCACCCTTGAAAAATTATATAAAAAACAAACTGTAACGTCAAAATTGCAGGTTTGGCACAATACCAACCACATTGGGCCGAAGCAAAGCTGGACGTCACGTGCCGAAGAACGCCGCGTGCTTCCGCCATCAAGCAGCTGCTGCCTGCCCGACGTGCACCATCGGCCGCTGCAAAGCGTCTGTCAGGTACGTGGCTGAATATTGGCACCGTGCGTTATGTAGCTCATTACTAAACTGTGATTATTATAGGTTTTTCGTGTATTATTGTTTTTGCAATCGCGCACCGTGATTAAAATTGGTGATCACATGAGACTTTATTGTATATAGCGATCTTTTTCACACGTTGAATCGGACTTGTTGACAGTTCTTCTATATGCGTACAACGCTTCAACCATTACAGATTCAATTACAGTTTTTGCAGCCAGACAACAAACAATACTGTGACAAGGACGAAGACCTGGGTGGGGGAATCATGTTTCTAGCTCATTAACACCATTATCTGCCTGATTCTCATTTCGATTCTTTTTCCTGCTTTGTAGCATTTTATTTTTTTTGAAGCATTGCCTACAGTACATACACATTTTCGGTTGCACCTTTCTTAAACGTGCCCATTTCGTTTCTTTTTTGTATTGCTCGTCAATTTTTTCTCCAAAGCCCAGACGCGTAGAGGGGGATCCTGTGGTGACGACCTAAGCGCCGGTGAAAACTGGTGACCCTGGTAGTGCCACTATAGATTGTGTTTAGGGCAGACCTACGCCTACTTTCTATAGGTCCCCGGTGGGGGGGACGGAAAATTGCACATGCATATTTCCATGGTTCATTTGTCACAGTTGCATCTTTCTTCCTGTCCCCATTGAGCTTCTTTTCGTATTGCTCGTCATCTTTTTTCTCCAAAGCCTAGGTAGACGCGTAGAGGGGGATCCTGTGGTGACGACCTAAGCGCCGGTGCAAACTGGTGACCCTGGTAGTGCCACTATAGATTGTGTATAGGGCAGACCTACGCGCTCACACAGGTCCTGGGTGGGAGCGAACCACGATTGTACATGCATATTTCCATGGTTCATTTGTCACAGTTGCATCGTTCTTTGTGTGCCCATTTCGTTTCTTTTTGTATTGCTCGTCATCTTTTTTCTCCAAAGCCTAGGTAGACGCGTAGAGGGGGATCCTGTGGTGACGACCTAAGCGCCGGTGCAAACTGGTGACCCTGGTAGTGCCACTATAGATTGTGTTTAGGACAGACCTACGCGCTCACACTCTATAGGTCCCGGGTGGGAGGGAACCACATTTGTACATGCATATTTCCATGGTTCATTTGTCACTGTTGCATCTTTCTTTCCTGTGCCCATTCCGTTTCCTTTTCGTATTGCTCGTCATCTTTTTTCTCCAAAGCCTAGCTAGACGCGTAGAGGGGGTTCCTGTGGTGACGACCTAAGCGCCGGTGAAAACTGGTGACCCTGGTAGTGCCACTATAGATTGTGTTTAGGGCAGACCTACGCGCTCACACTCTATAGGTCCCGGGTGGGAGGGAACCACAATTGCACATGCATATTTCAATGGTTCATTTGTCACTGTTGCATCTTTTTTTCCTGTGCCCATGTCGGTTCTTTTTCGTATTGCTCGTCATCTTTTTTCTCCAAAGCCTAGACGCGTAGAGGGGGTTCCTGTGGTGACGACCTAAGCGCCAGTGAAAACTGGTGACCCTGGTAGTGCCACTATAGATTGTGCTAAGGGCAGACCTACGAGCTCACACAGGTCCCGGGTGGGAGGGAACCACGATTGTACATGCATATTTCCTTGGTTCATTTGTCACTGTGACATCTTTCTTTCCTGTGCCCATGTCGGTTCTTTTTCGTATTGCTCGTCATCTTTTTTCTCCAAAGCCTAGACGCGTAGAGGGGGATCCTGTGGTGACGACCTAAGCGCCGGTGAAAACTGGTGACCCTGGTAGTGCCACTATAGATTGTGTTTAGGGCAGACCTACGCGCTCACACTCTATAGGTCCCGGGTGCGAGGGAACCACATTTGTACATGCATATTTCCATGGTTCATTTGTCACTGTTGCATCTTTCTTTCCTGTGCCCATTCCGTTTCCTTTTCGTATTGCTCGTCATCTTTTTTCTCCAAAGCCTAGCTAGACGCGTAGAGGGGGTTCCTGTGGTGACGACCTAAGCGCCGGTGAAAACTGGTGACCCTGGTAGTGCCACTATAGATTGTGCTAAGGGCAGACCTACGCGCTCACACTCTATAGGTCCCGGGTGGGAGGGAACCACGATTGTACATGCATATTTCCTTGGTTCATTTGTCACTGTGACATCTTTCTTTCCTGTGCCCATTTCGTTTCTTTTTCGTATTGCTCGTCATCTTTTTTCTCCAAAGCCTAGGTAGACGCGTAGAGGGGGATCCTGTGGTGACGACCTAAGCGCCGGTGAAAACTGGTGACCCTGGTAGGTCTTTCCACTATAGATTGTGTTTAGAGCAGCCCTACGCGCTCACACGCCCCAGGTCCCAGCTAGAAGGGGAACCCGATTTGTACATGCATATTTCCATGGTTCATTTGTCACAGTTGCATCTTTCTTTCGCATGCGCCATTTCGTTTCTTTTTCGTATTGCTCGTCATCTTTTTCCCCAAAG
>JASAMV010008027.1:0-32386 GCA_030248065.1 Rhynchonema sp. JSB1_4 | reverse complement strand
CCTTCCACAGTCTTTGCACCACTAGCATGTAGTTGGCGTCTGTGACTGGGTAGTGTTGAATCAGTCTGGCTGCATCGCCATGGCAATAAAGAACCAGGTACTCTATCTTGAGTGCATCAGGGATTGGTTGTGAATCAATGCCAAGCATGAACTTTTGCCAAAATGATAGCCAGCTCGTGATTGTGCCATCGAACGATAGATCTGGCAGTTTGGCTAATCGCACGTTGGGATGTGAGATGTTGTTGAACACAGAGTGCACACCGATTGCGTTGGACCCATGTTGTGACTGCATGTTCGGTACCTCCGTGAATCCTTGGAAATTTCCATTGTTGCTCGTACCCATCTGACCGTATCGCTGTCGTAGCCAATCGTCAAATCCTGGCACAGAGGTGTTCATTGGTTCGGCTTTTGGCACATATTGACCGTTCACATTGAAATAGGTGCCTGGATGGCCGTGAACATTGTTCGAACGTGTGGCTCGCCCAGCACGCATGTTCATGAATGGAGCGTTCACATTGGCGCCTTGTTCGTTCGCATTCACCTGCGTGTTTGTGCGTGACTGGAAACCAGCACTGGCAGCCTGAAGCACAAATGCATTGTGCATTTTGGCTGAATTTGAATATGTCATAAATAAATTATGCCCGATGTTTGGCTGAGTCATAAATTGATTATGACCAGTGTTTGGTTGGGTCATAAATTGATTATGCCCACCGTTGAACGTTAGTGAAGTCGGCCATGTCGCCTACGCGTGTTGTTGATTTGATTGACCACCATTGCGGTTGTTGCCATTGACATCCATTGGTTCATCATCTGCTGTCGTAAATAGATTACGACGCACTTCTTTGAATCGACGAGGAGGTTTCAGTGGTGCCGTTTCATGCGGGTCGTGCATGAACTGTTGTTGATGACCATCAGCGAACCTGCCCGTGTTCTGGTACAATCTGTGTGGATCAGCCATCTGTTGCGTTCGCGATGTGTGGTACCCTGGTCTTGAATATATCAAGACATTATCTTCTCCATCGTCGGCATCCATTGCTCTGAGCTTTTTACAGTACTCGGGATCGCCACCAGCTGATGGCCGCGGCATGGGGGACTTGAATGGATTGGGGTGCCGTGAAACATTATACGCACCACGCACTGCGTTCGTCTCAGAGTTGCTGGTACGTCGGCAGTCGTGGACGGGGTGCGGGGTAGACCGACTTGTGATGGGGAGATAGCGCGCGATTGCGACTCGGACAAAAAATGGTCAATTTGAGCGAGTTTTGACTGTAGTAGCGCCTCCCTATCATGTGCAGCAGTGATGAGCGGTTGTAGTTGGTTTGAAATTTGCTCGAAAATTTCCGTCTCATACTGGACTGAATTCGTATTTGTGAGTCTACCGAGATGTGCCGGCCACTTAGCCATCAGGGTGTCCTTGATTTTGTTGATGACATTCGAAATCTTGATTCTCTGGACATCAATTTGCGTGCGAATGTTGGTCAGCTCTACGCGCTGCTGTGCCAGAGTCAAGTGAGGGTCAGGAATTGGGACATTCGCAATATTTGATTGATCGACTTCCTCAATGTATGTATTGTGTGAATTTGCGTCGATTTTTTTTTCAATTCTGGGCGTTTTAATTAAAATCAATCATCAAACGGGATCACTGAGATAATCACAGTATCACCGAACGACCAACAAATCTGGGCAAGGCAAAAGAAAGCAAATTAATATCACTGAATTTTACCAAGCGCCAGATCGAGTCGACCCCAGTAGATCTTGGTCCATTGGGCGATCTATTATGTTCGATCTTGAGCTCCCATCACTCCACTCCAAGTTGCCTCGAAGCTTCAATGTTCTGGGCGACCAAGCTTGCTCGAGAGGCCAACACGGCTGTGTTCAGCTGGACTGTTTACATCTTGCCATGGTGCTGTTGTTTCTTTTGGTCCGGTGGATAAAAAGGCGAACATCCATGGTTATTCAAGGATTGTTTGCCATGAATTTAGTCTGTTCTTGATTGGAATTTGGTAAATTAGTGATGTTGTGGGTAGGATCAGTAGACGAGTTTGGTATGGGTTACTGTAGTTAATTGGGAGGGGAAGGGATGTGATGAAACTTTCGATTGAAGATTGATCGAAAAGGCAAAATTCTTCGTCGGTAAAAAACCAGAATCTCTTCAAACATCTAAAGTCGATTTGCAATGCACTCTTTATGAGGTGCGAGCCAGAAGCCGTGACCGATGGAATAATACCGAGAAAAGCACAGAATTAAGCGTCAGAATAGAAAGAGTAAACTCAGCTGCACGTGCTGCGATCAGGGTTGGGCAAAAAAAGACGGCGTTTTTTTCTTAAAAAAACGACGTTTTTTTTCTAAAAAAAAAAACGCCTGGGTCGTTTTTTCTTGTTTTTAAATCATGAATTTCCTTGATTTCCCTGATTTTTCATAGAAAGTACCCTCATTAACAAGGAAAATCAATTTTTTGTCCCATTTTTTTCAAAAAAATTTTCGACCAATTTTTACTTTGTCGAGATACGTCGATATACGGAGTTTGACTTTCAGTGATGACCCCGGCCAAAGTTGGTCCCACGATGCGGGTCTGATATGGGATCTTAGCAACTCGCTAGAAAAGGGTTGAAACCTGTTTATTTTGCCTCAGAACACATAGAATGACTTCATTTAACCACGATTTCTTCCCAACATGAGCGTTTTCCAATTTTTTTGGGGGCATATTTTGGTCATCTGGGCGTTTTAAAAAAAAACGTTTTTTTTTAAAAACGTTTTTTTGAAAAAAACGATTTTTTGAAAAAAAAACGTTTTTTGCCCAACCCTGGCTGCGATTAGCACGTTCAAGATCGGAATCGATTGCACACCGTGAAGTCGAAGGTCGCGCGGGAGTCGTCTGTGATCCCAGGGATGCCAAAAATGTAGTAGACTTCTTTGGTGTTCGTGTGTCAAAATAGACTGTCAAAATTCCCAAACCGCACACGGTGACGTGACAGTTCATTCCAAAGTCGTCAAAAACGCAATTTTTTAGCGTAAGAATTTATTGGGGCTTATCGTTCGAGAGCTACTCCCGCGATATATTGTTTGGTACTGTCACATTTACCATAACTGTTATCAATAAGCATTTATAGCTGAATATCATATTCAGGTTAGTATGGCTGCAGACTGTGGGGCCTTCGGACCTTGATAGGTTGCTAAACCAAACGTTTCTCTCATTTTTTTGCTTTGAATGCCATACAATCTGTGGCCTTTATGTGTCACAATTCTGGCGATGTGTGTAACCACCTAGTTTAGCGGCAATCTACGGATTTTTAGGCTTGTCACGGAGCTAGCCATGAGTTTAAAGATTTAAAAACATTATTTTCTGGTACTTTCGGTTTCGACCATGCTCTATTTCGCCACTGCATTCTTATTTCTGCATCACAAAGCGCGACCTCAAAATTTAGGGACAAACTTGTGTTCTCGAAAAATGAACGTTTGGCACCCTCACCGTGTGAAGCAATGGTTTGAGCGATTGAAGTTGTCATGATATGTTATTCAGAAGTTGTTGTAATTTTATTCACGTGTTACTTGACCTTCACCAAATTTGGGATTTCTGCACCGGTCGTTCAAATTTGTGCAAAAATTCAGTTTTTTCTGGAAAGAAAAGTCCCTCTACCAAGAGATAGCGAATCTCGAATGAGCTTAAAATTTGTGCGTGACATAGGCTGTCGGAATCCTTTCCAACGGTATATAACATTATGTCCTGCTGCCCTTCCTTCGGTTACGTCCTGAGCCCTTTAAGTACCAACAGAGTCACTAATTCAACATGTATGGTTACAAGTGAAACATTGTTGTGTGACAGTGCGGGCGTAACGTTGAGCTTCGCATTGAAGTTGAGGTGAACTCATGAAAGTGCTCACCGTCATTTTACACGCGACTTTGAGTTTGAGAGCGAATTTTGACGTTGAGCTTGACGGTGGGCTTGACTTTGTTTTGTAAATTCCCCCCAATATCTGTTCTCAATATCAATATACCGAAGTTTTCCAGTTAGCGACTCTACAACTGAATGTTCACCGCGTTTGTTTTCGGCCATTTTTTTCAGAAAATGAAGGCCAGGAATCAGAAACCCAGATTTCGGAAACGGATATTCAATTTGTTGCTTTGTGATGTTACACGGAGCACACATATTTTTACAGGAGGTGAAAAAAATGAAAAAAACGTTTGAGGCCGGCCTGTGCAAAACACAAGATAATCCAATCTAAGATATTTTCAGTGTTTTATACTCAGTCGTTTCTCTGTCCAACAAAATGTAAAGCATTGCACGAAACGCCATGTGTGATGAATGATAAAAGAATCACTCCAAAAAAAATCGAGACGTGCAAAAGACAAACGGCGTATGTTTTACAACAAGTTTTTGTCAAATAAACGCAATGATTTGATGTAAACAGTGAAGTAACGAGGATAAGAATGGTAAGAAGGACCGACCAAACGTTTGCATTTACAGTCCAAAAGGTTATACCATACGTGTAACGCTTCATTCATTCTGCAACCCCAATTAAGCCTTCCTTTCATAATTTCCAAGTTTCATGTGGTAAAGCATGGAAGCCAATACAAAGTAAACACTCAACGTTTTACAGTATACTGTACGCAAGGTAATACCAATATCTAGATAGAACAAAACAATAGCAATATGAAAATCATGCCAGAAAGGTTTCCAATCAAGGTCATTATTAATGTCGACATAGACCTTGATATCGATTGATATTATATATGAAAAACAAACGTTGGTCCTAGGCCAAAAGGTGCAGCTAGTGCATAGCCTCAGCTCACCGGGGCCTAATTTGGTATGAGGGTTCCAGGTAACAGGAATATTCCGGTGCTACGTGTGGCGGATAATTTTGCACTTCATGGTATTAAGGACGATACAAGAAGGAAATGTCCCCCAGGAAGTGGGAAAGAAGTAGAATGTGGTCTCCAAAGACTACCGCATAAAAGAACGGTACTAAAAGCTGTTGGTTAACAACACTTCGACCGCGCTTGATCTTGGGGGTAGTATATACGAACAAAGTTTGGACATCGTGTTACTCGACCCTAATTTGGCGAGCCGATTGGTAGCTTCCTGATGTTTCAAGGCCACGTTGAAATTTGCCCCTGGTGAAAAAAACCGAAAAAAATTTGAAACGCTACTGTGACATGAATAGGCTGTTTCAAAGTTTGACACTAGAGTGACAGCGGCCTCCAACATTGTGCCGAATAGGGCTCGCGCGGGAAATTTTTTTGAAGGACGGGAAAAGTTGGGGAAATTTCCCGTTTTCCCCAAGGGTCCGGAAATTTCCCGCGGGAAATGGCACTATCGAAAATATTTCCCGGGAAACGGGGACGGGAAATTTCCCGCAAATTTCCCTCCCTCCCGCGAAATTCAGCGGGAAAAAATTTCCCGCGCGAGCCCTAGTGCCGAAAACCGCAATGCACAATAGCTATTGAAACGTCCGCATTGTTGAATAAAAAAGTAAAAGGTTTTAGAAACCTGGTCATTTTTTGTTAGGATTTTCTACAAGTATAATTTTAAGCATCTGTGGTGAATGAAATAAGTTGTCAATTACAAGTAAAAATCCTCTAATTAACAAGTTTTTTTGTTTGTGCTCCCCAGTTTTCAAAACCCTACACAGCTCACACAATGTTTACCACAACATGCGCAAGGCAGCCATTCCACAGCGCACACACACAACAAAGCCTGCCTGCTGTGTTGTCGCTGTGCCGGCTGTGTGTTGTCGTTGTGTGTGCGCTGTGGAATGTCTGCCTTGCGCATGTTGTGTTAAACATTATGTGAGCTGTGTAGGGCATCGGTTTTTTAAAAAAAAATTCGTTCCAAAAGTTTAAAAAAATTTTTTTATTATTTCAAAATTCGAAAATTTCTCTATTTTTTTTGCTCTAAAAGTGCTATTTTTTGCATGAAAATTGCTACTGTTAACATCACCCGACCCTACCATGGGTGTATTGGGTGCCATAATCGTTGTTTTGTGGCATCTAGACATAGTGCACACACTCACATGGCCTCTCATATGATTACACATGTACATGTGACTGGGTGGGCATGCATTTATCCATGCAACAGACCCGAAAGCAGTGATTCGGTGTGATATTCACTCTATATTTAAACTGTTTGTCACATATTTGCATTGGTCGTGTACCAAGAGGCAATAGTTTCACCCAAATTTACCGTCTTGAGCGTCACAAAGCCACACCAAGGCACCCACACCACGTGGGGGAAGTGTACGGGTGTGTACCTGACTACTGTTGGTACTCATCGACCATTGTTTAGTATTGTTTTCGTGTCGTGAATGCTTTATATGCACTTACCACACGTTATGGAAGAAAAATGCCACTATTTTTTGCTTTAGCGCTCATTTTTTTTCGTTTCTGGCAGTTTTTGGCTGGAATAAAAAAAAATTTTTAAATTAAAAAAAATTTTTTTTTAAAAATGGGGTTTGAATAAAAATTTTTTTTTATTAACCACTGGTGTAGGGTTTTGAAAACTGGGGAGCACAAACAAAAATCTTGATAATTAGAGGATTTTTATTTGTAATTGACAACCTATTGCATTCACCACAGATGCTTAAAATTATACGAGTAGAAAATCCTAACAAAAAATGGCCAGGTTTCTGAAACCTTTTACTTTTTTTATTCAACAATGCGGACGTTTCAATAGCTATTGTGCATTGCGGTTTTCGCCACAATGTTGGAGGTTGCTGTCACTCCAGTATCAAACTTTGAAACAGGCGATTCGTATCACAGCAGCATTTCAATTTTTTTCGGTCTTTTTCACCAGGGGCAAACTTCAATGTGGCCGTGAAACATCAGGAAGCAACCAATCGGTTCTTCAGGTTAGGGTCGAGTAACACGATGTCCAAACTTTGTTAAAATATACTACCCCCAAGATCAAGCGCGGTCGAAGGGTTGTTAACCAGCACCTTTAAAGATATTGAAGCGGTGTCTACATGGCCGTTTAGGAAGTGCGCGATTTTGGAAACCCTGTGTTAGAGGGCTTGGCCTTAGTTTCCGCTTTGGCGAAATAGTGAGTACCGCTTCAAATTCTTCCAGTATCGATGGTTCATGAAGTCGTCTTGCATGCCATGTACTAGGTAGTTTATCTATAGCAATGGGATATTCGTTCTTGTTAAGCGATTACTTAATATCTTAAAAACTGTCAGCGAGCATTGGCTACCTGCAAGACCACGACGCCTTGTTCGCGTGCGGAGGGAATGGTATAAGTTCGGAAATATGCGAGTTCAGCGTTGGCGGTGGTGGTTACGAAACGAAAGACATTTCGGCAAACTACGGCGGCGCTGGGGCAGTACTCAACGTTAGTTTTGTGCATTCGTGTGTATTGTATTGCAAAGCATCCTTGCTTTGATGTGGGCAAATCTTATTTTTTTAAATCCGTCTGGTGTACATGAAAATGCAGCCGACCGTCTTTATTGTGATATCTTCGTGGTGGAATTCTGTAAAATGGATATTTTGCAGTTCTATTCTGATTTCTATGAGTCGCCTTGATGACTCAAGCAGGCAGAGCATGCCCGAATTCCAATCTCTGACCAGGAGGCAGAATCGTTTTTAGACTTTTGGTCAAAATTTGGACAAAATTTTGTTCAATTTGCCCTTTTTCCCAAAGACGCGTAATACGGTTGTACCACCAATACAGGCTGATGCAATTTTAATCTGTGGTGTTGTTGGGGGTAACCCCCTGGTATGGGGTACGGGAAATCGGCCGGCGGTATGGGATACATGTATATATGGGAAAATTTTTTTACTTTTGGAACAAGCACCCCCTAAGAAATGACTTTTTGACACGGAGATGTACCAAATTGACCATTTTTCACCTAAAAATGTCAAAAATCGCGTGCTGCCGCAATAAAACACTTTAGGCACTTCAAGACCAATTTTTGGCACTTTTAGAAGCTTTTTCGGGGCCTTTTTTCAGAAACCGCTCCCTCGAGTATGGGAAATTTTTGAATTTTTGGCGAAACCCCTGGAATGGGAAATTCTAGATTTTTGGCGGTATGTATGGGAAATTTCCCGACAATTGGGCTGGGGTATGGTAAAATTTCGATTTCTCAACTACACCAGTGATTTTAATGACATAACCATCTGACATTTTTATCATTTTATCACTTTGCAGCGGAAAGTTGCTGAAAATTAAAAAAACTGGCGGCCAAACTGATGTGTGCCGTACGGGGGTAATTGTGGTCTAGGACTTTAATGTGTTTTAGTTGTGCAATGTCATTATCTAGGAGTTCAGTGATGCTAAATGTTTTGGCATAGGTTCCAGTCTGAACCCGGAAACCGGACCAGACCAGTATCCAAACCTAATAGATGCTCCGTTTGAGCTTCAAATTTGTGGACAGGGGTTCTAGAATACAAGGATTCTAATTATGATTTCTGTCCGTGTCCGTGAGGTTCTCAACGAAATTCTTGGTCTGGGACCGAAAACATTATCGGTGGCCCAGACAAGGGCCTAAATTTCAAAAATATGCCGCTTGAGCTGAAAATTGGTAGACATGGGTTCAAAGTACGCTGATTCCAGTTCTAATCTGCTTTTGCAACTAACTTCTTATCGAAATTCCTGGTCTGGGTCCGAAAACGCATTTTACTGCAAACAAGGAACCAATCTTCAAAGTGTATCCGCCATATATTTATATGCGACCAGAACCAATTTCAATGGAACTTGGCACGGTAATTGGGTTTGGTCCAAAACACTCAAGGCCAAGAAAATTTTTTTCCCATGTCAGCTCCCTTGTCTGAGCCCGGAGGGCTGAGAGCTAAAAAAAATTGACCTCTCCACCGCACCTTGAAATTAAAATACCTATGTATAGTCCGTCCATCAGCTCATGTCACTTTCTGATGCTGCTGGCCAACTTGTTCCCTTCCTACACGTTCTAATGAAAGAGAAATTGAGTTTCCGAAAAAAAATTTTTGCTCCTAGATTGTGTTTTTTTTTGAAATCGACGTGTTTTATCAATTTTAATTTATTTTAATTTTAAATTTGATCGAATTCAATCTGTTTCGACACATTTTGTTATTTTTTAGCTTTTTTAGAAAATCTAGCTTTTTTTAGAAAATCGGTCACACTCAGTTTCTCTTTCATTAGAACGTGGAGGAAGGGAAGAAACCACCCAGCAGCGACACAAAGTGCCATGAGCTGGTGGACGGACTGTATCTGTTTCGCATGTTCTTCGTGTGCTCTTTGGTCACAAATGTTTCAAAAACGCCTTGGCTCTAATTTAGGACCATATGTACTTTTTTTGGTACTACCACAGCTCCCGCTGTTTTGCCAAAACTACGCACATTCTAAAAAGAAATTTTCGTTGAATTTTTGGACCACATAGAAAGCGCCCAGAGCTTTACTATAACGCACGTAAAAGCCCATTTATCACGTTATTCATGCGATCAAAGAGCATTTTCGCATCCAGATAAGCATCGAAGAAAGGTCGCTCAACTGCGGTGTTCCTAAACTTTTTTGCCTTTTTCTGATGATCACTGAAGCACACTTGTACAGTTTGTCATATATTCGTGTTTTAACAACAATGTACCGAGGTGATATGTGGCACGCCAGATAGTAAAAAAATATGATTGGTGTTAATTATGTGCAAATCTGTGTTGGTTCATCTGCATCCTTGGAGGTACGAGACCTACATGAATGTTACACGAAATTCATAATTTTAGCAAATTTTGGCTTTCGTTATATGTATTTATAGCCCACCTACAGTTGTGATGGAATTGTGGCATTTACTGTCCGATGAAGCCCCAACGTTATTGTTCATCGATCAAAATCCAACATTCTAGCTCTAATGTATCTTGGGCAGAAGTCGTTCAAATGAAGGCACCGTAGACGCTGGTCCGGTTATAAGCCCGACTGTAGTTCCTAGTTCAACGCGTATGGACCTCAATGAACACGAATTTTTCTCCAGATACGTTAGAGCTAGAATTTTGGATTTTGATCGATAAACAACAATAACGTCGGTCCTTCATCGGACAGTAAACATCACAATTTTCTGACACAACTGTAGGTAGGCTAAAATGTGACGGATACGAAAATTTGCTAAAATTATGAATTTTGTATAGAATTCATTTGTTGCTCCTACCTCCAAGGATGCAGAGATGAACCAGTATAGATTTGCACGTAGTTAAACCGGCCCCACCGCTATTGTTTTTTGGATTTTTTACCGTTTTTCTTGCTCATATCGTTCGTTGGGATCGAGATCAAGAACAGTAATTCTGACGAACTTCACCAAAGTTGCGATTACCCAACGAAATCGATCCGCAAACTAGGCCTATCGGAAACAAAACTGACCGATATTGACACACATTTGCACATGATAATCAGGAATTACAAGGGAAATTCAAAACCACAGGGGGCATGTTATCGACAGCGGGTCACGGTAGTCCGATAAAACATTAGCTGTTTTGCAAAAAAGATAAATGTTTTGTCAAGCTACCGTAACCCGGAGCCTACACCACCGTCAGTGATTTTGAACTTTTCTTTGCAAATCCTGATTTCCACGTGCTTCAATATTCGGCTAGTTTTTTCCCGGAAGTCCATGTTGGAGAATCGATTTCGATCAGTAATCGTCATTCTGGTGAAGTATTTCAAGGTTAATGTTCTTGATCCCAGTGCCCACTAACGATGCGATGCAAACACAAAAAACGAGGTCGAAAACCAAAAAAACAACAGCGGCGGGCCCGCTTTAACAATAACTATGTTTTACTACCTGGATCCAGTTTCTATTCGGTGTAGAAATTCTACCCGGGGTAGAATGTAAAATTCTACACCTCAGTTCAAATTTTCTACACCTGCCCATAGTGAACCTGCATAATTCTACCCCCGTGAGTTTCTGTTCCAAGATAAAATGTCCAAATTGACCCGGAAGTTGCTCAAAAGTGTAAAATATTTGTATAGTCCGTCCACCAGCTCATGGCACTTTGTGTTGCTGCTGGCTGGTTTGTTCCCTTCCTCCACGTTCTAATGAAAGAGAAATTGAGTTTCCAAAAAAATTATTTTTGCTCCTAAATTGCTGTTTTTATGAAATCGACGTGTTTTATCGATTTTAATTAAATTTAATTTTAAATTTGATCGAATTCAATCGTTTTCGACACATTTTCTTATTTTTTAGGTTTTTTGCAAAATCTCTCACGCTCAATTTTTCTCTTTCATTAGAACGTGGAGGAAGGGAACAAACCGGCCAGCAGCAACACAAAGTGCCATGAGCTGGTGGACGGACTATACACACCGACTGACCTGGGTAGAAATGTTTCCCTTGGGTTTGCGCTGCCGCGGCATAATAGACCCACCCTGCCCACCCAAAGTTCGGCCTTCACATCTATACTACTAAAACAGGAAGACGTATGTATGTCTGTCTGTATGTATGTCTGTGGCCCCCTCCCTCGGAAGGGCGGACGGGTCAATTTTCACGGGTAGCTTTGGGTATGCTAAGGGGTTTTCGGGGGGGGGGGACGGCACGTGCGCGGCGTTGTAGCCGGGCCGTAGGCACGGGTCCCGTCTAGTTTATACAAGTGGCGAAACATTTTTGCGTGTGACTGTCGCCTCACAATTTTTACCCCTCTGGCCCCTTTTTGCACAGGAACGGGGTGGTGTAGAATTCTACACCGACGAATGGAAACTCAAATTCTACCCAAGTTTATAACACGTAAATTTCTACCCGGGGTAGAATTCTACACCGAATAGAAACTGGCTCCTGGCGTGCCGTATATCACCTCGGTACATCGTTACTAAAATAGGAAAATACTAGACGGGACCAGTGCCCACGGCCCGGCCATCCCCACCCCCCCCTCCCCCCGAAGACCCGCTAGCATACCCAAAGCTACCCGTGAAAATGGACCCGTCCGCACCTCCGAGGGAGGTGCCACAGACACACACACATACATACATGCAGTACCGGGTGCAATCCTTATAATGTCAAATTCTATTCTGGCGAATGCTTTTGAAATTCCCCATACAACACCTTTAATGGCTGACGGATAATCTATTCTCTGGTCATGCAAACGAACAATATGTTTTGGTGATCCTTCCTTTAACTAAAACAGCCGGTTTTTATTTTCTGACTCTTCGAATGAACGCTGATTACCTTCAATGAATGGCACGCATACGATTTATCAAAGTGTCATTGACATAGGCCCAGCCAGCTGCAGCGCACTACGCCTTGAGAGTCAACAGGTTCGAATCGATCCATCAACTGTTCCCTCCGAACTGCAACTGTGATCGGCGTTTTCGCTGTCGATTTCAATAGTCAGCATGCGGTGATTCTTTGGTGCTGGTGGGTGGCGGTTGAGTGTACATACGTGTGACGTGTGCGAGCGAGTCTATTGTACACTGTTGACGGGTACAAAATTGACTTTTGTTCGGAATTCGACCAGTTGTGAGGGGTTGTACTGAAGGTGGATTGAGCCTTCAGGAGTTGATCACTGCCCAGCGCAGCTGTCCTCCCCGTGACAAAACGGCTTGTGCAGCACGGCGACGAATGGATTTGATGGCTATCCAACGATTATTCGACATGATTGACTTTGTCCAGGGGGATTGCGCAGGTCCGACAGTTGCAGGTACCGGTAGATGTTATGTAGAAAAACATGTGCACAACATCTACGTTTCGTACGGTTTATTTGTTGGCGGAGACAGCACAGTAAAGCAATAACCGAGAACACTGAAGTTCAAGCATCATATGAGAATTGTAAAGTTCAGCAGTGCCCACACAAAAATTTCAAGCTGCCCCTCTTGTTGATATCAAAGTCAAAACATAATTAGCTTGATTCACACAACCTTTGATGTGGTCGAAACAATCTTTTAGCTGCATCGCGCAGCTACACAATTTGGAAAAAAAATAATTTCAGAAGTGAAGTTCTTTTTAAATTCTTCTTAGGGCGCCCTCAGTCATAGTGGAAAATGGGAAATGGAAACGAGAAATATTCTGTGTTCAAATTTTCCATTTCCATTTTCCAATATGAGTAACAGCATACTGGAAAATGGAAATTGGAAATGAAATAAAACATTTTCTGCGGCAGTCATTTTTTGACATGTGGCAAAAAATATTTTCTGTTCCGCTCAATTGTCGGCCGCTGATTGGTCAGATTTTACACAGATAGCTTTGTTTCATTTCTATTTTCCGGTATCCCCTTAGTTATATTGGAAAGCTAGAGCAGGAGCACTATATAAAGCGCGATCTCTTGTATAATGATTCAGAGTTGACGGTATGACGCGGCAAAGTGTGCATTAAAGTTTTTCTGGCGGCTCCTGCGAGGTAGATCCCCGTGTCCACGTTTTGCCAAGCGCGTTGCTGATTGTGGCCCCCAAAATATTGCAAAAAATGAATAATTATTCGTGGCGAGAAAAAATTATTCTAGCGAGATTAAATAATTGGGCCGAGCACCCAACATTTACGATGGTGGACTATCGCAGTGTCTTTGAAGAAGTGCTCCCATCGAACTTGTCGGCCGATATTCAAGAAGAAGGTGGGACTGGCTTGGCGATCGTGTCATGTGATGGAGATTGGGGACCGTTGAATGATTTCATGGACGTTTTGGATTCGGAATATGAAAAGAGGAAAGACAAAGAGGACAGGCTGAAAGTTGTGAAAAATGTGACGTCGATTCGTTGGCCCGTTGATTGCGCGAGTGAAAAAGTGACTGAACCTGAACCCAGCCCGACCAGTATTGAGGCTGAACTGTGTTGCGACGAGACCCCGCGTTCGAGTCAAATCGTGTGGAGGTGGAAATAATTGAATGGTGCCGCGGTGCGTTGAGGACGGATAAAAAGAAGATAAAGAAGCAAAAAAAGAAAAGGACCTGCCAGAAAAAGGACGAAAAGAAGGCAGCCAAACAACGACGACAACCGAAACCGATGGCAAAATAGTGGCACGTGCGAAACGCAAGGTGCGCCAACGTGTTGATGTGCCACGTGGTGTGACAAACTACGTTGGTCGCGTGGTTGTGTGCCTGAACGAGCAAGACCAACTGGCGTGGTCGAATCGCGTGAAACGTTTGGTCGATGATGTGGCCGAATCGAGCAGTGAACGTGGTTTGACGGACATGCGTGAAGAGTCCGTGTGTGAGAATAATGAACAATGAAACACTTGATTTCCCGCGGTTGAGGACTTTTCTGTTCTTAGCCCTTCTTGGCGGGGGAAGGAGTAGAGTTGACGGTATCGTCGGTATCAGTAAAAATAAGACCAAGCCCCAACCAAAGACCAACCCACTTTTTGTGTGCAGCGTGTAGCTGGCAAACTATTCTAAACATTTACCAAACATTTTATCTCAAAACGATATGTAGATTGAGTTACAGCATGTTGAAAACACCTGCTAGTTCCGGTTGGGGGTTGGTCTAGTTTCTTATTTTTGAAAAAGAAAACCAAGTTGGTTGGCGGAGGAATTTTTGCGGACAAAATAGACCAAAGCCCCGAAGCACGCGACCCCAACACACACACAAAGATTGCTTCAGCACATGAGTTGTTGCATAATACCACGTGTGTGTGTGTGTGTGTGTGTGTGTGTGTGTGTGTGTGTGTGTGTGTGTGTGTGTGTGTGTGTGTGTGTGTGTGTGTGTGTGTGTGTGTGTGTGTGTGTGTGTGTGTGTGTGTGTGTGTGTGTGTGTGTGTGTGTGTGTGTGTGTGTGTGTGTGTGTGTGTGTGTGTGTGTGTGTGTGTGTGTGTGTGTGTGTGTGTGTGTGTGTGTGTGTGTGTGTGTGTGTGTGTGTGTGTGTGTGTGTGTGTGTGTGTGTGTGTGTGTGTGTGTGTGTGTGTGTGTGTGTGTGTGTGTGTGTGTGTGTGTGTGTGTGTGTGTGTGTGTGTGTGTGTGTGTGTGTGTGTGTGTGTGTGTGTGTGTGTGTGTGTGTGTGTGTGTGTGTGTGTGTGTGTGTGTGTGCGCGTGCAATTTTTATGCAAAAATAGGAGTTTTAGAGCAAAAAAATTTCGAATTTCGGAATAATTTAAAGAAAATTTATCTAAAGGAACGAAATTTTTTAAAAAAAAGTTTTTTTAGTAAAAAAATATTCTTTAAAAACACTGCTTTTGTGGCGCAATTCGAGATTTGGCTACACAACCGTTAGTTAATGCGAGCACAACGGCGATTTCAGGGCTCAATCTACTACGCCGGAGGCTGGGTCTACAACAATAAAAAATTTGTTGGTGTGACACCGAGGGCAATCGTCTATGACTATGTCGCAGATAGTTGGAGACGAATCGCAGATATGAACTCGAACCGTTCCTTCGGTCATGCCGTGGTGGGGGACACAGACGACGGGACACTCGTGGTAAGAAAATTCAAAACAGCGAATGTTCGATCATGAAGCTGTGGCGTAATCCCCCTGGGAATATTTTGGCGACCACGTCACTGCAGGGGCTCAGGGTGCACCCAGGCAAACGCGGTTGCTTTGCTAAAACAATCAATGTCAAAATGTCGCAAATTGCGGCCATGCAAACGCGGTGCGGTCCATGGACATTAGAGTTTTCCTGCGCGCACCGAATAAGGCCGCGCCCCAGTGGTGTCGTTGAGAAATCGAAATTTTCCCATACCCAGCCCAATTTTCGGGAAATTTCCCATTCATACCCAATTATTATTATTATTATTAGAGAAATTATTAACAAGAGAAAAGATACCAACAGATATCGAAACGCATCCCGGTGCATCCTGCGCATTTTTTCTTGTGTATTGCACTATTTTCTGCCAGTAATCTAAGCTATTCAACGAAATTTGAAGATTTGCGGCGGGAACGAAATCCGATATGGTGACCCAACCGATTCATGTGAACGCTATGATCCAACAACAGACACATGGACCATGATTGCGAAACTCAAGTACCCGCTCAAGCATATGAAGTTACTCAAGTATGTTGCAACGTGCTGTGGTGATGTTCACGAAATGGTTTTGCGGGGAGTTGAGTGGAAAGTTAAGTGAAAAGCTGGGTGGAAGGCGCGCAGTGGAAAAGTTTGGCTGAAAACCAGTTCGTCTAACAAAAGGTCACCGAACCCCTTCATTTGTGTGGAAAGTTGCGCGGAATGGACACGGTTCCTAGCATAGCGCGTCAACTGTGAAGTGCTTCTCGAAAGAAACGTAAGAACCTTCTGAAGCAAGTTATTGTGGCCTACATAACATACGTAATTATCCCATAGTATGATGATCTGAGAGCACCAGCCAGTATCGGATTTAAAAAAAATTATTGAAAAGCTTTTTTTAACTTTTAAAAACATTTTAATTTTTTTTAAATCTCTTTTACACCGGACCCCCCCCAAAATACGGTTTGACAGGTACGAATTTCTTAAAATCGCACTTGCTAGTAATTTTTTGTGGCACGCAAAAGGGAAATTTTCCACCGATTTTGCCTCGCACCCACCGGCGTGTTTGCATCCAGCAGTTGCCATCTGATCGCTTCGGCCATGAATCGGATAAAGTAGATAGTAACTCAGTGGGTGTATTGCAAGTATACGAAGAACAACCTGCTGATTGTCAGCTTGTGGATAAAGATGAAGGGCGACAAAGACCTGCAATGTGCTTACCGCTAAAAGTAGTAAATGACTAAACCGGGCCAGTGCAAGCAGGTCGAGTGCGTACCCACTCGATATGAGGTGGCCTGTATTCCTGACGATTAAGGGTGAAATTCAGAAAACAAAGACAAGCTCACCGTCAAGCTCAACGTCAAAGTTCACCGTCAAATTCAACGTCACGTGTAAAATGACGGTGAACTATCAAGAGTTCACCGACAAGCTCACCGTCAAGTTCAACGTCAACTTCAAAGTCAAGCTGAACGTTTCGCTCGCACTGGCACACAACAATGTTTCACTGCAACACAGTGTTGTGCTCAGGGTTGCATTAAAAATTTTTTTATTATCGAATTTTTTTTTCTGAAAAAACTTTTTGAATTTTTTTTTTTAAATCACGTTTTTTATTCCGGACCCCCAAAAAATTGATTTCTTGAAGAATGAAATTTCTGAAATCATGTTAGTTAGTTTGAGGGACACTAAAGAGAACTTTTCCACTGACTTGCATGTTTACGTAATCACGTGCGATCTAATCCCCTTGGTCATGACTTTGAGAAATTCGAAGGTAACTGTGGGATTACATACTGTATATATCAAAGGGAAGACCAACCTTCTGTTTGTGAATTTGGGGATGGATTTGAAGAGAGATGCTGTAAAGACTAGCACCATACTCACTTTGTGTCACAAAAGCAACAAATAGCTAATCCGCACAACTGCAAACAGGCGAGCAACGTGGAGTCTGTCGATAGCTTCAGACACGCTCAATAACTGTACATTATACGGTATGGGGTGTCATATATTATCCATGCAGCTGTTGTTGGGATGTCTGGGAACTGTATGAGTCCATCACAACACCATTTCAAACTGAAATGTAAGCGCCGTAGGCATTTTTTGTGAGGATCATGGGCAATAAAACCCATGAAAACATTTAAAAAAGTAAGAAAATAACGAAAAAAGCGAAAAAAATAATAAAAAAGCGGACTTACTTTTTAAAATTTTAAAATAAAAAAAGTGGCCAACTATTTGTAAAACAAATTTTTTTACAAATTTTTTTTTTAATCCAACCCTGCTTGTGCTGCGCTGTAGTGTGTTGCCACCAGAGTTGGCTTTAAAAATTTTTTTGTAAAAAAATTTTTTTTAAAAAAAGTTGGCCACTTTTTTATTTTAAAATTTTAAAAAGTAATTTCACTTTTTTTATTATTTTTTCACTTTTTTTCGTTATTTTGTGACTTTTTTAAAGTAAAAAAGCATATTTTCATGAGTTTTATTGCCCATGATCCTCAAAAAATTGCCTGCGGCGCTTATATTTCAGTTTGAATTGGTGTTGTGATGGACTCATACAGTTCCCAGACATCTCAACAACAGCTGCATGTATAATATAGGACACCCCATACCGTATAATGAACAGTTATTGAGCGTGTCGTAAGCTATCGACAGACTCCACGTTGCTCGCCTGTTTGCAGTTGTGCGGATTAGCCATTTGTTGCTCTTGTGACACAAAGTGAGTATTCTGTGAGTCTTTATCTCACTTCAAATCTATCCCCAAATTCACAAACAGAAGGTTGGTCTTCCTTTGTCATATACAGTATGTATACCCACGGTTACCATCGAATTTCTCAAAGTTATGACCAAGGGGATTAGATCGCAGGTGATTTCGTAAACATGCAAGTCGGTGGAAAAGTTCTCTTTAGTGTCCCTCAAAACATACCTTACTAACATGATTTCAGAAACTTCATTTTTCAAGAAACCAATTTTTTGGGGGTCCGGAATAAAAAAAGTGATTTTTAAAAAGAATTTAAAAAGTTTTTTTTTAAAAGTTCGATAATAAAAATTTTTTTCATCCAACCCTGGTTGCCACTGCGCAGCCTGTGCTAATTATAACGTAGTTAAAATTATTTATTTCATTAATCATTAATTTCATCAATTATATTTTATTATTTATACGTATTTCCATTTCCATTGCAGGCCTGCCGTTGAACTTGACGGTGAGCTAATTTTACACGTGACGTTGAGTTTGACAGTGAACTTTGACGTTGAGCTTGACGGTGAGCTAACCTTTGTCTTGTGAATTCCAGCCTATGTATGCCAATCCCTATCTGTGCCTGTCACAACCAGGGTTGGGCAAAAAACGTTTTTTTTTCAAAAAATCGTTTTTTTAAAACGTTTTTTTTAAAACGTTTTTTTTAAAACGCCCAGATGACCAAAATATGCCCCCAAAAAATTGGAAAACGCTCATGTTGGGAAGAAAACGTGGTTAAATGAAGCCATTCTATGTGTTCTGAGGCAGAATAAACAGGTTTCAACCCTTTTCTAGCGAGTTGCTAAGATCCCATATCAGACCCGCATCGTGGGACCAAGTTTGGCCGGGGTCATCACTGAAAGTCAAATTCCGTATATCGACGTATCTCGACAAAGTAAAAATTGGTCGAAAATTTTTTGAAAAAAATGGGACAAAAAATTGATTTTCCTTGATAATCAGGGTACTTTCCCTGAAAAATCAGGGAAAATCAAGGAAATTCAGGATTTAAAAAAAACGAAAAACGACCCAGGCGTTTTTTTTTAAAAAAACGTCGTTTTTTAAGAAAAAACGCCGTCGTTTTTTTTTGCCCAACCCTGGTCACAACCCATTGCAAACTGAAATACAAGCACCGCATGCAGTTAATATAATAATAGCATAATAAACCGCTTATTTTAACCTTAAACCTGGCCCGCCACTATTGATATTTGAAAATTTTGTTCTGTTTATATGATCTATTACTGTTGCCGACATCGAAACGAACAAGGTTTATATCCGTGACTTTTCCATTAAATGCCGATTTAATACCGAAATTAATCGATAAACCTCGGTTCTCGGGAACAAAATTCCAAAAAATAGATAGACCCCCATTTAGTGCATTTCAGGAAGACAGGAACAAATATTCAAGATGGCCGACTGCTTCTTATCACAGGCATACGGTAGTCACGTGATCATGCGCATGCGTTTTGTACAGTGCCGCTCTGTTTGTCAGTGCATAACACACGTATTGCAAGCGCGCGCACTGACAGCACTGTGTAGTGGGAGCGTAAAGTCGGGAGCGTAAAATCCCTAATAGCATACTGTAAGCCTATGACAATTTTGCGGCAGTTCAAAATTTTGTTCCTGGCTGACGTGATTGCCAAGAAATGGGGGTCTATCTATTTTTTTAATTTTGTTCCCGAGAACCGGTGTTTATCGATTGATTTCGGTATAAAATCGGCACCAGATCAAGAAGTCATGAATATAAACCTTATTCGGCTCGATGTCGGCAACTAAATTAGAGCAAAAAAAACAAACCAAAAATTTTAAATATCGATAGTGGCGGGCCAGGTTTAAAGAAGCCAGAAGTGATGGAAAATGGGAAATAACAAAACAGTGGACCTACTTTTGTTGAATATTATATTTTAAGTTTAATTTTAAACTTTAAATTTTAAAATTGAAAAAGCGCCTTACTTTAAAAGTATTACAAAAAACATTTACTTTTTAATCCGAGACTGGCTCCAGCGCAACAATCGTTGAAATGCGGACCACGAACTGTAACACCAGCAACAGAAATCATGCACAAGCAAACACTTGCAGATCAATGGGATTTTTCTGAGAAGATCTGACCTAAAAACAGCAGGTTGATAGGACCTTTGGGCAGATCGGAAGTTTTTTTTTCGAATTTAGGCCTGATAATTGGCTTGGGGTGGTCTGTTAGACCTGAGACAGGAATCTGCTGGCTAATGATTTTTTTAAACTGACATGGGCGTGCCCTCAGATGTTCCAAAAATGGGAAAACGAAAATATTTGGCACAAACTGAGATTTGGCCCAATCAGATTCGATGTATGGTTATAGTGGCTCACCAAGGAATGTTTCAAAATGTAACACAGCGTGCGAACTGATGCTTCAAAAGCCGGATTTTGAAGCATTTTTGAAAGTTTCAAGACGTAGCATACTGTGCCCAATGATGTTTCAAAGCTGAAACATTTTTTCTCATGCTGGATTCAGGCCGGATGAAGTGTTCAATTTCGTGTTGGGTCGATAAGTTAAGGGGTGCGGGGAGAGAGGCTGAAGGTCTGAAGCTTCTGATCTTTGACGCCAGCGGAGAGCGAAATGTCCCTGGTATCAGATAGCGACATGTGGACTGCGTCCACAACCGTTATCCACAGCTTGCGTTGACTGTAAGAATTAGCCCCGCCCATTACAAAATATTGACGTGTTTAAGGGTCGATGGCCGTCCGATAATTTTGCTTGGAGGCAAAAATATGAAATATTACGACGACGAAACATTGCCCAAATATCCCCCGGAGGTGTACATGCTGAAAGACGGAGAATGGAAGATCGTGGCGCACTTGCAAGCCGATGAATCGCTCGGGCTCGCATCGGCCGCTGTCGTTCCACAGAATCAGTTGCCGCCAATCCAGGCTTAGACAAAAGGCGACTTTGGGCTGTCTGTGTACGGTTGTAATTCACTTTCAAGACTACTGATTCGCAACGGTTTTTCGACACAGAGCTTGAAACATACTGTTGGTATATAATGTATAGGCAATCCGCCAGCTCATGGCACTCCCACGCACACGCTGCATGCTGCATTACTGTCGTCAATGAATGCATCTGTTCTCTGCAGTTAACCGTTGAAACAAATTTTGCAACAGTGCATAAAAGTGTTATGGCAAGCAGCAAATAAAACCGGATAAATTAAAAAGCGGTCATTAAAGTATGCCACTCGCTCAAAGTGTACATTTTGATAAGAAAATGGCGTGCGCCGCTGCATGCGCTGTGTGTATAAAAAGTGCCATGAGCCGATGGATTGCCCATACAACTTCAAAAAATTAACAGCACAATATCCTAAACAGTAGCGGAGCTTCTTGTAAGCAGCAAGTTTGAATTCATAGCCTTTAGCTCATTCCTTTGCTTAGCCGAAGCAACGCAGCATGCAAAACAGCTTTCTTCAAAACAAACAATGCAAAGAAAAGACAACGTAATTCTAAAAAAGATTCATCATCTTTCGTGTAAATTACACCATCAAAATTGTACTAGTCTTGCTACAACAATACAGCATATTTTTATTCCTAGCTTGACCACTTCAGCCCACAGCGTCGATGCTCTTTTTTGTTTTCTCTGGCAATTCCGTTCTTTTTGAACTTTGTTGGGCTTCTTATCGACTGTGTGGTGCCATTGGATTACATTTGAAGGTGGCTTCCACTCACGGTGTTCGGCAACAACCCGTCGACCGCGTGCAATCTGGTCGGCAATGCATAAAAGCAAAGTTTGTAAATCGTGTTGCTCGGGCGATTCGATTTACTGCTTTCTGATGCTTCGCGACGAGGATTCGCCTCTTGGTGAAAAAATGCAAAAAAAATTATGCCGGCATCACGTTGCAAGGATAATTCACGGCAACGTTTCATGTTTCAGGATATGAAGCATCAACCTTTATTTCATAAAAATAATGAACAAGCCTTGCAGAAAGTAGTATGCAGCAAGCCATTCTAAGGAGAACACATTTAGTTCCAAAAACCTGGTGTGTGTTTGGTCACCGTTTTTTTTCGCTGATAATTTTAAGCATCTGCGACTGAAGCAAATGTGTTAATCCAACACAAAAAATTCTCTAATTATTGTGAACATAACTTGTGCTGCTTTTGAGTTCTCTGCACGCAGCATAGCTAACGCAATAATTCGCACAACATGCGCAGGCCAATTCCAGCGCGCACACTCAAAAACAACGTGCAGATTCGACTACCAAGAAACGTTTTGTCTTTCTTGAGGTCGCGCACGCCCATAATGACTTGCGCATGCTTTCCGAATTATTGTATTAGCTGTGTTGGGTGTGGAGAATTCAAAAGCACAGGTTATGTACACAGTTATTAGAGGATTTCTAATGTTTGACAAAAACACATTTGTTGGTCATTCGCAGATGCTTAAAATTATCGGCGAAGAGCTTTGTCCTCGCCGTGAAGCATCAGAAAGCAACCAATCGAATTGCCAGGCTGGTCACGAGCAACAAACATTGTTTTTGTGCACTGCCGGCCAGATCGAACGCGGTCGGCGGGTTGTTGCGAACACGTTTAAAGGCCAGTGGCACCATCACATAATTGGCAGAATTAACAGAACTGCGTCAGAATGGAGATCTGTCCGGACAAGAACAACTCCCAAGAAATTCAATGCATGTACATGTAGGTCGCCAGTAACACTGAGTTCCAAGGGCCCAAACTCTCAGAATGGCTTCGAAGGGATCGAGAATTTGTATCGGAGTTTCGATTTTCCGACTTTCGGAAAAAAATCCGACTGTCGGTGAGACTGACCGTTTTCTTTCTTTTGGCGAAAATCGGTTTTGCATGTTTCCCGGTCATCAAATGTGGGTTTTTTCTTGCTTGATTCTTACTGTCATATCACTGATATCAACAGCTGCGTCTGACGGCTTGTTTGCTTCAGGGCAGTCAAGAATTGTCTTTACCAATATCATAAATCGAACGGTCAGTCCGACCTCAAGTCTGATTTTCTTTTCCAAAGGCGGGAAATTTGAAATTCCATGCAATAGATCAGATCGGCACTGCCTCGGTCACGTGCGATTTTTGCATTAAAGGTGTTGTACGGGGAATTTCGCCGGATTTGAATTTCACATCATAACAATAGGCTGCTAGTGTGACTTTTTTGCCATAGATTTTGGGCCCTTTCATATTCGCTATTCCTCCACACAATCAAAAACGTGATTTTTCAAAGTCGATTTTTTGAACTTTTGTTCAAGACGCGCTGTCAGACAGAAACTGGATAACCATTTCTATTGCCTATTTTTATGTGGTGGGTCTCTGCTTTAAATTGATGCCAAATTGGACCTACTGGAATAACCCAAGCACATCTCGCGGGCGAAAGTGTACCAAAAAACACTTGATTTTTTTGCAGTCTTCATTTTACCTGTATTTTTCTTAAACCGTGCGACGTCGGGCAAAATCGTAATGTATAGAGCTAAACGCCCAATAGCGTAGTCCACTATGAAATTTGGGTTCGTTTCCAGGAGTTCCCTTGCTTTTCAACAACAACGGCAAACCTCCAAAAATTGTCAAATGGTCAGATTTCTGTGTGGAGGAGATATGCCTGAAATTGTACTTTGCACAAAAACTTGGTTGTGCATGCAGGTAATATAGTCATGTTAAATATTGTTGAAAAGGTAATTAAATAGGGTAATTTGTGATAGCTAAGATATTTGTTTAATGCAAAACATCTAGCCGTCACGTGGTGATGATTGGCTTCAGTTGACAAAAAGCTACTCCGTGCATTCAAACGAAAGCTTTAAGCTATAGATAAAAACGATTAGCACAGTCAATTAGCCCATGCGATTTCATTCTCAACGATACGTATATAGCATGGTCATGCTACATTGATCTGCAATGGAGTTTTCGGTCAAACTGCAACAACCCTTCATTCCTCCACAGCAGCTCCCGATCAGCTGGTTGAGAGTGGGATACGGGATACCATATGCCAAAAAAAGTCGCACCAGCAGCATCATGTTATGATGTGAAATTCAAATCCGGCAAACGCTTTTGAAATTCCCCGTGCAACACCTTTATAGTTTAATCTCCAGCGTATCCGTTAATTTCGATCAGCTTACGGTGGGTCAACAGTTGTTCATTTACGTCAGGGAGCAACTGTTGCCCTGTGTCGAAAATGCGAACATGAGCATCAACCGTCCGTAGCTCTAGTGAGTAAGCAAATTGACACAACTGACCAGCACATGGAAGATTACCATCATGAGTGGAAAAATCGCACGAGACCAAGGCAGCTCTAAAAAAATCCGATCACCTCATTTTGGTCAGAACTCAATTTTGACTGCAGCACGGACTCTGCTCCATATTGTCTTATCAATGTGTTTATCCTACAAAATAATAATCTATGAGGCCAATTTCCCACCGTGTATGTAGGTATTCGTCCACTTTACCACCAACAACATTCTGTCTGGCTTAAGTGTGCTAAACAGTTTTATATTGGTCGCACAATGACTGCTGTACATGAGAATCCACCCAAAACCACCTTGATTATCAGGCTCATCCATGCTCGGCCACTCTTAACCAGTATACTTGTATTTCTGACAGAACATTTTCACTTGAAAATAAACCCGCGGAACACGTTGCTGCAGCTCTGAAACGTTTCGTTTACAGCATATAAAGGCAGTCTACGGGAGGTTGTCACTCAGCCCCCGAATACCGTAACCCACCGTAATATTGATCTGCAAGGATCGTGTCGAGACCATTTTGTTTTTTATCTATGTTTTGCGTGTTAGCGCCAACACCAACCAACATTTCGACGTTTCGGTGATCGCGCGCACGATGACAATTTCCAGCTTGCTGCCGCTAATACACGTGTCGATAAGCAGCGCTCAGCATGGGTCTCGCAACGATCTTGCTTGCGGTGGGTTACGGTATTCGGGGGCTGAGTGACAACCCCCCGTAGACTGCCTTTAGTAACGCTACGCCAACACGAGCCCGATTTCGGAGGTGGCAGATTGGTGAAACATTCATACGTGGCTGCTGATTTGGGAAATGTTACACGTTGTAGAATATACAACGTGGTGCATGAGGATTTCTCTTTCTTTGCGTCTTGTAAAGGCAGACTACGGGAGGTTGTCACTCAGCCCCGGAATACCGTAACCCATCGTAATTTTGATCTGCAAGGATCGTGGCGAGACCATTTTGTTTTTTATCTATGTTTTGCGTGTTAGCGCCAACACCAACCAACATTTCGGAGTTTTGGTGATCGACGCGCACGATGACAATTTCCAGCTTGCCACCGCTAATACACACGTGTCGATAAGCAGCGATCAGCATGGGTCTCGCAACGATCTCGCTTGCGGTGGGTTACGGTATTCGGGGGCTGAGTGACACCCTCCCGTAGACTGCCTTTAACTACGCCACCTTCGAAATCGGGCTCGTGTTGGCGTAGTTTGTCTTTACATGTAAACTTTTTTGCATGTGATCCACGTTGCCACGCAACATCAATTTGACTTTTCTGGCTCGTAAATTCAGGAAGCTTTTTCAATGGTTTCTCATATAGCAGCTGTGCCACCAATATCAGCCTCACATCAATGTTACGCGCATGATTACTCCTGCACAAGCCTAGATTTTACTTTTTTAACGCCTTCATCTTAATTATAAGTGTGGTAATTATTATTAGTCTTTCTGAACCTACAACTAACTATGACAAACACACTCAAGACTACGTTCAAGGATAATGTTTCTTTCCGTGACAGTGACAGACTTAATTCGAACTTTTCCACATTAAAAGTTATGATTTTCAAGTTTGCGGGTTGACCCTGGCAGTAACAGTCTAATCGATGTAATTTTCTGGACCCATATGCCAATTACAACGGAAGGGAGAGGAAAAACAATGCCGCTTAAGATTTACTACTAATCGTAATGTTACTATTGTTTAATTTTGCGTGCGTTTTTTTGAAAATGTTTGGGAACCATAGGCGGAACCATTATTATGTAATTTTTACATTATTGTCTCATTGCGCGAATTGGTTGTTACTCATATTCAGGGTTGGATTAAAAAAATTGTTTATTATCGAGCTTTTTTAAAAAAAAACTTTTTAATTTTTTTTTAAATCACTCTTTTTATTCCGGACCCCCAAAAAAATGGTTTCTTGAACAATGAAATTTCTGAAATCATGTTAGTAAGGTATGTTTTGAGAGACACTAAAGGGAACTTTTCCACTGACTTGCATGTTTACAAATCACGTGCGATCTAATCCCCTTGGTCATAACTTTGAGAAATTCGAAGGTAACTGTGGGTATACATACTGTATATGACAAAGGGAAGACCAACCTTTTGTTTGTGAATTTGGGGATAGATTTGAAGAGAGATAAAGACTCACACCACACTCACTTTGTGTCACTAGAGCAACAAATAGCTAATCCACACAACTGCAAACAGGCGAGAATCGTGGAGTCTGTCGATAGCTTACGACACGCTCAATAACTGTACATTATACGGTATGGGGTGTCCTATATTATACATGAATCTGTTGTTGGGATATCTCGGAACTGTATGAGTAAATCACAACACCATTTCAAACGGAAATATAAGCGCCCCAGGCAATTTTTTGAGGATCATGGGCAATAAAACACATGAAAATATGCCTTTTTACCTTAAAAAAGTCAGAAAATAACGAAAAAAAGTGAAAAATAGTAAAAAAGTGGACTTACTTTTTAAAATTTTAAAATAAAAAGGTGGGCAACTTTTTTTAAAAAAAATTTTTTTACAAAAAAAAATTTTACTTTTTTTTAAATCCAACCCTGCTCATATTACCGATATATGTACCCGTCAAATGTTCGACTTCTGTAATTTATATTATCTGTCTTTTGCTTTCGGGTTTGCTGTTTTTCTCGTGGTTATCTGGGATAGGACGCCGTTTCGCGTTTACTCTCGACCATCAAAATTATTCTCGATCCTTTAAGTGATTACGGGTGTTTGCGATTCGATATCAAGAGCGAATTCTTTAATGATTTTAGCTTGCGATGTTAACAATAAATAATCGGGAAATTGAATGCAGAATGGCACATGTGCCGTTTTTGTTCACTATGACGTTCACCAAAAAATCTCTGCTATAAAAATACAAACGGCAGTGCACTTGAGGAAGTATAGTCCTGCCACGAGTTCATGAGACGACTTTTCTTAGGGCTCCACCAGATAGACCCCGAAACCCGAAACATAAATTTTTTCTATGTCCATGTTTCGGGTTTTGAAAAAAAACCCGAAACACGAAGTATGATAATCGAAAATGTTTCGACTGACTGTGTAAATTGTTCACGTCAGCTACTAGTGGCAAGACCGAAACATTTTCGATTATCATGCTTTGTGTTTCGGGTTTCGGGTTTTTTTTCAAAACCCGAAACCCGAAACATGGACATAGAAAAAAATTATGTTTCGGATTTCGGGTTTCGGGTCTATCTGGTGGAGCCCTTAAAGCTTGCTTGGTCAGATTCAAAAATGCTTCGGTTACACGTATTTCTGAAACAAAGAAAGAGATTGGGCCGAGAGAGAAGATGACAAGTTCCAGCTGCTGACCTCAATTCGTTGCATGCTTACGCGAGCAGCAACGTTATTCAACACACAAATGCTTGGGAAGTAAAAAGGGAATTTACGCACCGAGGTGGAGAGCGTATTTTTACCAAATACAACACATGTGTTTCTCTTACTTTTTTTCAAAATACGTGGAACCGGAACATTATTGGATCTGCACACGCCAATCTCAAAAAAGTATTCTCATGAGCTCGTCGCTGTACCAGTGGTGTCGTTGGGGGGAGGGGGGTTACCCCCCTAGCATCCGGTATCCGGTATCTTGATTTTTTCACCCAGGGGTATCCAGTATCCTGACTTTTTGTCCAGGGGTATCCCACCCTAAAATTTTTCCGAAAACCGTAAAAATCGCCCATTTTTACCTTTAAAATGCTCAAAATCGCTAGCTGGCGCAAGCATAACCCCCAAAAATGACCGTTTTTGCGCTTCCAACACCAATTTTGCTCAATTTCCTCTAAAAAATTGACCTTTTTTTAGAACAACCGCCCCTGGGTATCCGAGATTTTTCATTTTGGGAGGCAACCCCCCCCCTGGTATAACGACACCACTGCGCTGGACTATACATTTCAACAAGACCTAGGAAAAATGCAATAGATAGTGACTGCTCAAATCGATCACCCCTAATGAGCAATTCTGTTGATGCCAACAGACACAAATTGTAACCGTTCTTAGGCTATCACATAAAGCCCCGGAGGCTCCAAATCGAAATTGGTGGAAAATGACAACTTTGTATAATTCATGTCGGTACGGAGAGTGATTTTTGCACTGACGCTGAGCTTTTGAATTTTTTTAACTTTCACGTGTAATTGCCATCAAAACCAAACTGACTCGGATTTGCCCGTACAATTTCCAAAACAACAGCAACTTCCACGGTTATTTTGACCAAGGTAATTAAAGGGGGCGCGACATTATTATTTTTCACGATACACCGCCTGATTTTATGTCAGAAATTGAAAGACGACATCCGAAGGAACATGTCTTACAAAGACACCAACATTGACCCGCGTTGTTTTCAGCATAAAAATCACCCCCGAACATCGAATGTCAGCAACAAAAGTAAGTTTGCTGTAGTCGCTCGGCCGCTTGAAAATTGCAAGGCATCGAGCTCAAAAAATGTGATATGGACTGGGCGCTTATGTAATGCAGGTGCATGGAGCTGGTTGTCGGAAAAATGTTTCGCAAATATTACATAAGCGAAACTATATCATAATTTTTTGAGCTCCGATGCCTGATTGTCAAGCAGCCGAGCGACTACAGCAAACTTACTTTTGTTCCTGACATTCGATGGGTGGAATTTTCGAAACGGTGTAAACGTCAGTTGGGCGTAAAGGTCGGTGTAAAGTTCGGTCGAAAGCTCGGTCGGCGCAGCTCGGTGTAAACGTGAAACATTGCCTGTTATTAACGTGGAATGTTTCAAGTTTACACCGAGGTCTATCACACTGAGCTGTCGACCGAGCTTTCCACCGACCTTTACACCCAACTGACCTTTACACCGTTTCGAAAATATCACCCGATGTTCGGGAACATGCTGAAAACAGCGCGGGTCAATGTTGTTGTCATTGTAAGACATGTTCCTTCGGATGTCGTCCTTGAATTTTTGACATAAAATCAGGCGGTTTATAGCGAAAAATAATAATGTCCTGGCCCCTTTAAGTCACTCTACCCATCGATGGACGTAAATTGGTACAAAATCTATAGCTAATCAGCAGTGAAGGCAGACGACAACTAATGAACACGGAAGCAGACTGAGTAAAGAATGGTTTCTGAACGTCTCAACACAACATTGCGTATAGTCCAGCCATGAGCTCATGAGACGACTTTTTTAAAGCTTGCTTGGCCAGATTCAAAAATGCTCCGGCTACACGGGTTTTCGCAAACAAAGAGATTGGGCCGAGAGACATGATGACAAGTTCAAATTCAAATTCAAATTTTATCTGCACGCTTTCGCAAGATCGTTGCGAGACCCATGCTGATCGCTGCTTATTGACACGTGTATTAGCGGCAGCAAGCTGGAAATTGTCATCGTGCGCGACGATCACCAAAACTCCGAAATGTTCGTTGGTGTTGGCGCTAACACGCAAAACATAGATAAAAAACAAAATGGTCTCGCCACGATCCTTGCAGATCAAAATTACAGTGGGTTACAGTATTCGGGGGCTGAGTGACAACCTCCCGTAGACTGCCTTTACACAAGATCCGGAGAAACCCTAAAAAATGAACATGAGTATTAATAAACAAAAATGTGAACATGAACGAACAAACGACAAAGAAAATACGTACCGGCGAGATAATCTCGCCGGTACCCCGCCGGACCAGGAACTACACTGGCGAGATTCAACCAACCAAACTACTGGTAATGAAGAGAACAAACGTAACGAGCAATAAAGTCGGCAACGGATGACGGAATATTGATGATTATCTGAAAAGCAGCAACCCAGTGACTGAGGAGATCAGTCAACGATTTTAGTATTTTCTTTGTCGTTTGTTCGTTCTTGTTCACATTTTTGTTTATTGATACTCATGTTCATTTTTTAGGGTTTCTCCGGACCTTGTGTAAAGGTCTTTGCGAAAGCGTGCAGATAAAATTTGAATTTGAAAACGACGGCTGAGAATTTTGTTGAAATATGGCGAGAAACTACGTCTCGACCACGTGAGTTTAGTTTAGATTTAAAGGCCGCAATTGAGGCAGCAGAGACGACGCCCTCTGGTAGCCTGTTCCAGAGGTCCACGACACGATAGGCCCAGTATCCGGACAAGTCTGCACCCGCGCCATGGACTCGACACAAACTGTGGGAGTGCCCTCGGGTTGGGCGGCCGGTGTCACGAGACGAGAAGGATTCCTTGGTTACCCCAGGTATGAGACCACGAACGACTTTGTACACGAGCACAAGATCGTTCACGGTCCGGCGATAAATTAGGGGGTCTAAATTTAGGGCATGCAAACGCTGTTGGTAAGACAGTGTCTGCATGCCAGGTAAATAGTAGGTGAACCGACGTTGAATTTTTTCAACGTTTTTAGCTAAAGTGACATTTTGAGGGGACCAAATGGACATGGAAAATTCCAGTAAAGGGCGGACATAGGCCAAATAAAGTTTTCGGAGGAAGTCGCGATTTCGACTGTGAAAGTTTCGGCGGATGGTCTTTTCCATTCTGCTGGCGTCAGCCACAATTTTGCCAATATGTGACTCAAACTTTAAGTTTTGTTGGTCTATTAAGACACCCAAGTCCCGGACATGGGGTGGTGAAATAATTTGCTCATTCCCACAAAAATAGACAGGGGGGACTTGGGGGCGATTCCCAAGCCTTACTGTGACGCTCTTATGGCTGGCAAGAGCCATGCCATTTGCAGAGAGCCAACTAATGACCGCATTTATGTCATCCTGGAGGATTTTGTGATCTGCAGCACTACGGATTTCCCTGTAAATTTTGATATCATCAGCGTAGAGATACAGGTAGGTACCTGGATGTACTACACTGACAACATCATTTCTGTAGATGAGAAAAAGGGTCGGGCTGAAAACACTGCCCTGGGCAACCCCGGAGGTGACCGGAATCCATCCAGAGACTGCGTCCCCGACCCGAGCCCGCTGTGACCGCCCATTTAGGTATGAAGATACCCAAATGAGTAAATGGCGGGGGAAACCGTAGTGCTGCAGTTTTTGCAGCAGCGCAGAGTGGGGGACAGTGTCGAAAGCCTTTTGGCTGTCTAGGTAAATGCAGGGTTGGGCAAAAAAAATTTTAAAAAAAAATTTTTTTTTAAATTTTCGGGGGAACAAAATGTTCCAAAACGTCCAAAAATGGCCTTTTCGGGGGTTATTTTTTGTCATTTTTTCTCAAGGGTCGAAAAATTTTCTTCACAAAATCACCTTTGCGGCATGTATTTGGTACCTAAGATACCCCAAATGATGTTATTATACCTTCCCGTGACACATGGGACAGTATGCACGTGCCTACATGGTACTTCGATGTTATACCCCATCAGGTCGGTCATATACGACTGATTCAGCTACCCGACAAGTATTTCTGCAGCTTATATTCTCAGTTATGTGTGGTTTATGAGTGAATCTTGCTTATTCGGCCACAAACTGTTGTGTCCGATACCACAGAGCAGCAATCATAGGTCCATAACAAGCACAGACTGTTGGATCGCACCTAAATGACGTAAACACCCTTGATAAGTGATGCAAACCAAGTCACAAAAGTGACCAGTGACTTGTCAATTAAAGTTGCATTTTTTCGCGATTTTGCGCGTTTTTTGGGCAAATTTGGTAAAATTTCCCCGTATCTCAGAATTTTTAAAAAAACATTTTTTGATGACATAAATGCGGTCATTAGTTGGCTCTCTGCACTTTCACAGTCGAAATCGCGACTTCCTCCGACTTGGGTGTCTTAATAGACTTTATTATTGGCAAAATTGTGGCTGACGCCAGCAGAATGGAAAAGACCATCCGCCCTTTACTGGAATTTTCCATGTCCCCTTTACTGGAATTTTCCATGTCCATTTGGTCCCCTCAAAATGTCACTTTAGCTAAAAACGTTGAAAAAATTCAACGTCGGTTCACCTACTATTTACCTGGCATGCAGACACTGTCTTACCAACAGCGTTTGCATGCCCTAAATTTAGACCCCTAATTTATCGCCGGACCGTGAACGATCTTGTGCTCGTGTACAAAGTCGTTCGTGGTCTCATACCTGGGGTAACCAAGGAATCCTTCTTTGTCTCGTGACACCGGCCGCCCAACCCGAGGGCACTCCCACAGTTTGTGTCGAGTCCATGGCGCGGGTGCAGACTTGTCCGGATACTGGGCCTAT